>PVJX010024250.1:0-28308 GCA_004027295.1 Dolichotis patagonum | reverse complement strand
TACATGGTATCTCTGCTAACACAGGAATAAGAAAGACAGGAGGAAGAACTCACCATTTTACATGGGGTTAATGTGTGTTGGAGCCATCCAGCCATGTTTGTGGAATGTCTCGGGTCTTAATCCACCTGTGTGCTGTATGCTACTCCTAAAAGTATGATGCCAGCACAGTGTTATTCTGTAGAAACTTCACGTACAGCCAGACTAAATGAAGCTCAGAAGATTTAATGCTACAAAAGCCAGCTAGCCCTCTTATCCTCTGCAATGTTCTCTAATCACTTATATCCATGGAGGAAAAATAGGTTACACAGAACATAACCACAAATTGAATTCACTGGCTCTTAACTAAGACACCAGATTCAACGTAATACAAAAGGGCAAATGTTACTGGCAGTACATGGCATCTGATAACTCCAGGGGGAAGCAACAGGTAATTCAAATCTTTCCTTGGGTCCTTCCATCCCCCACAGGGGTTTGGACATTGACACTTACTAGAGTCTACAGATGTACCCCCACATTGCTACACTAAAATTAATTTCCTTGTGGGAAATAAAATCTCTTGTTCACACCTCTTAATTTGTTTATGAATTGTTAAAGTCTTAATTAGCATTTTAGATAGTAATGAAATATACTTTACAATTGCTAAAAAGGAATTTTCAGGCTGTAACTCCTTTCTGATTTCAGGTAAATTCAGAAGTAATTGTAATGTTCAATACTGTTTTATGCTCAAACCATAATTGGCAAAAATTCCATGATTAAAAAAATGGTAAGATATAAACACTCTTCAGAGCCTTATATTTAAATATCCTCTTTGCCAGTCCAAGGAACATCATAGAGAGGAGAATTCACAAAGGTCAAAGATCATCATCCATAAGGATCCTGCAAGTCCTTATGGGGAGATGAATAATTCTCGCTATCTAACATACAGCATGAGGACTCTAGTTAATAGTATCATGGTGTATACTGTAAACTTGCCAAAAAGAAGTACATTTTAGGTGCTGTTCTCACCACACAAAATTAGATAGCTATGTGAGATGATGAGGTGATGATGAATTGGTTTGATTGTAGTAATCATTTACATATGATCACATAATCATTTATATAATATATGTATATGATATATCAAAACATCATGTTTCATACTTTAAACATGTAAAATAAAAGCACAAATTTAATAATAGAGACAAATATAAAAGGAAAAAAAGAAGTATTTACAGACCCATTCCATTGAGTGTACTTGACATCCATCAGGTGTGGTTATTTAACACCTACTAGGAACTCAGGCCTGAACTAGACCAACATACAGTGAATCATTTTATTTCCTACCCTTAAAATCACTAAACAATGAATACTACATGAGGTTGGAAATCAAGACCACGGCTCATATGTGCACTAAGTACAGAACTTTCCATTAAGCCCTTAAATTGACAAGGAAATTCTTACTTGTCTTTTGTTACATAGATGACTATCTTAGTTTTTCTATCAAGTTTTAGGTCTAGAGGTGCCCACGCAGCATGTATTTTTTAGTGGTCTTGCAAACATTTTACTCCATTATTAAATTCTCTGTGGCTGTCCTTCATCACTACTTCATTTCTCTTCATTGTTTATTTAGATATAGAAGGAAATGTCAACTCTTTGCATATACATTTCCCATATCGACGCCCCGGCCTCCAAGTGAAATGCCAGCCCAGGATGAGGCACTATACTTATTTCCCAGTACATCCCTGTGAACGCCAAGATGCAAATGCATAAACAGGAAGTACTCAAGCCCAGGATGTACCTTGAGCCCCATAGCAGCCACACAGCGAGGCTAAGCAGGTGGTGCTAGAAACCGAAGCATGTGGTGGTGGGGACTTTGGGAGCTAGACCAGCCTGATCTATCTGAGAAGAGATGTCCCTAGTACTTCGCTCCTGAGACTGTTGTTTTGTGGAAACTTGGGCCAGATACTGTCAGTTTCTCCAAATTTTTAATAAAACACACAAATATCCACATTTTTAATAAAATGCTTCTTTATTTTAAATATGGATGAGAAAATAAAAACATCTTTATAAGATGATGGGCCAAATTATCTTAGCCTCTGCCTCTCCCTTATTTTCCCTCTCCTTATCCCCCACCAGAAGCCTGACTATCTAACCTCTGGCTTGAGAATTCTACACGTTCACCTCCAAACTTCAACTCTGTACCATGAGCTCTAAGCAAATGGGACTTTCTTGAGGTGTGTGCTATGGCATATGTTTAGATTTTCCCTCAAGGCCTCATGCAGTCATGGGTGGAGCTTTTCACAATCCAGAGCGTGTGACTGGTTCATGGTGCAATGCTAGGATTAAGATTTGATTAAGGGTGGGTGGCTACTAAGTCCATCCACTGATTGGTTAGGCACAGCTCTAATCTTGGTAGCATGGATACAGTATAAGGGATAGAAAGAAACTAGTTTCTTTTCCATGTTTAGTTTTGCTGTCTTCTGCTTGCCATGAACTGGTTCTCTTTGCAGTGCCCTTCTGTCATGCCACTCTGCCTTGGAACTGAAATCTCAACAAACTGTGAGCTAAATAAACCTTCCCTCCTTTAAATTTGGATGTCAGGTATTTTGTCTCAGCACAACAGAAAAGTAACTAAGACAGTGGATGACCCACCCAAATACACATGATGACTCTGCATAGCATCTCACACATTCTACAGCAGCATTCTGCACCTTACACATCAACCACTTCCACTGGAGTCTACACTACTGAATAACAGCATCCAAGAAAGGTTATGAAACAAATCAGTTCAAGACAGAAACTGTAGCAAATTTGTTGAATTCATAATATAGTCCCAACACTTAATGATTTTGATCTTAAAGTGGGGAAATTTGAGCTTTCCTTATATAAGTCTAGCTGTAAGATTAAGCAGAGAAAAAGGAAAAAAGAGACAAGAATTATTAAGCATCGCTGGAATGGAGTACAAGTACATGCTCAGTATGAGGTAGATGCTTTTATTTTCTCTGTGTATTCCCAACACTGAACAACATCTAGAAACTAGTAGCTGCTCTGTGACTTTGTTTGTTTGCTTGTTTGTTTGTTTGTTTGTTTGAGACAGGGTCTCACTATGTAGTTCAGGCTGGCCCTGAACCCACTATGTAGCCCAAAGTGGCATCAAACTCATGGTAATCCTCCTGCCTCAACCCCTCAAGTGATGGTTTTACAGGTGCATGCCACCACACCCAACTGTCCTGTGACTTCAAATGTTTGAAAGTCTGTAGCTTTAGAAATAATGTTCCTATATATTGTGGATAGTCCAAACTGGCTAGAATGGTGAGAGAAAAGGACCAGAAAGTGAAAATACACTTAATTACAGAAGAAACAAAAGACCACTCAAAGAGAAGACATGAACCAAATATAGGAAAGAAAGGCCAAACTAGAAAGTGCTTTTCAGGCAAAATAAAAATTGTGCAGAGGCATAGTTAAGACGAAAAGGAAAATAGTTATATAAAAACCATATGAAGACTTTCTCATGATCCCAGAAAACACTGCTGCACTTTCCTTTCATCATCTAAGTCAGAAGGAGTTCACAAGTATCTCCTTCTCTTTGTCTCGTTTTTGTTTGCCACTGGTGCTGCTCATTCCCTAGGACAGTGCAGATTCACCCTGGGAGAGTTACTTCAGCAGGTCTGGCTCCTCTGAGCCTGGTTCTTGCTTGGTCACTGTCCTTGCAGGGTGATGAGAATTTCCCTTCCGCTCCTGCATCTTCACAGGGCTTATAACCAATGCCCAAGTCTGGGGGTTTTGCTTAATTTGGTTTTGTTAGAAAAATAAAAAAGAAGAAACTATGTCTGACCTTATGAGAAGGCTATACTAGAAGGGGGTACCCACACTGGGGAATTTCCTGCTTCTAAAGAAATTGGGTTAATTGAGAAAGGCATGGAGAAACACTGAAGCCCAATTAACAAAACCTAAATCTCTCAATTAACAAGATAATTGTTAAATGGCTTTGGGGCAGCACTTAGAGCTTTAGGAAAGAAACCATTTGCCCCAGGTTTATTCAGAGAATGGCTTAAAATTCTTTTTACTCTCCCCATTCCACTGGCTAAAAGAAGCTGAGAAACCAAAGGAGGCTAGAAGTACAGAAAGACAGATCAAGTTTGGAAAGAATAAACATGCCAGAGACCCTCAACAGTCCAGGCCTGTCCCAAGGTGCCCAGAAGTAGTATTTCTCAGCTGCTGGAATTTATTCCAATGATAGCACCAATTGTTAAAACCTCCCTCCCGTAGACAGAGGACCCTCTTGGCCATACATCCTGATCTCTTTCTACCCTTTTCAGCTGCCCTCCAGTTAGCCCTTTGCTATTCTGTATCTGCTCTCTACAGTTACAGCAGCATTTGCTACTTGTCTGATGATTTTAAAAGATATACAATGTCCACAAAAGATAAAGGGAATACAAGAAGGAATGCTTCCTGGGGCTTGGCTTCCCAGGAGGAGGGAGGCCCATCTGTCCTCCCATCAGACAGAAGTGGCTCGGCCCCTGGAACCTGGATGGGACAGGAAGTGCTGAAGAAGCTCCCAAGCTTTGGGCGGGATGTGGCAACATCCCCACCAGTTCAACAGTTGCTGTCAGGAAGCAAGCGCTTTGCTCCTAAGGAGCATTCAGTCCTTGCCAGCATGGAACAAACCACCATCTGTGTCTCCAGTGCCCCAGTCTGCACTCTCACAGCATTCAGATGGCAGAGGGCAAATGGGGAGGCAGGAGCTCACTTGTCCTGCTCCGTGAAAAAGGAAGGCCACAGGGGCCCTGGAGCTCACAGCTGCCACACGGCTGTTCATTTACCTGCATGACGTTGATTCGGTGAAGTAAGTTTCTGATTTTGTTTGGAACCCTGTTTTGCTAGGGAAGGTAAAGAGTAAAGTGCGAGTGCCCAGGCTCCCCATCAGTGAGGTTGGCGGGGAAGCAAGCTTTCTTCACATCTGCATTTAAATCACCGCTACCCACACTGACGTTTTCCATCCTGCTACATTTGTAATTTATGCAGCACAAGCTGAGAGGTGATTGGGCATGAAACCAAGTCTGTTGTTATCGTCTCCCCTTTGAATGATCAGGAAAGTGTTTGGCATACAAATGACTATGTCTGTTGTTTGGGCTGAAAAGCCCTTTACCAAATGAGAACTCTCTGGCCTCAACCATACAGTTTACTCTGCTGTGCTGTCCTGGATACTCTGCAAGCAAAAGACTTAAGATTTTTTTTTTTCTCTCAAATGGATGAAAGAATTGGTGATTAGACAAAATCAGGGGCAAAAAAGAAAGCAAAAGGGAAGCATAAGAAGGAGAATTCTAATACTTTTGCATTTGTGGTTCTGTTTTGTTTTTCATATCCTCTTCCCAGTGTTTTACTACAAGATTGGGAACTATAAATAGTTGGATAGTCAGGTATTTGCTTTAAAATCTCAAGAGGCATACTCTATTAAATTCCCACACACAGCACAAAAAGTTCAGAGTTGAAAGTCATGAAAATGCTGGTGGCTCATTTGCTTTAAAAAGCAGTCCTCCCTGGAGGATGACACCTTCACATTTTCTTTGGATGCTTAATAAACACTTCAGTTAGTCTTGTAAGAAGGGAATTTCCTATAGATGATTTTAGCAAAGCCAAAAATATGACCGTGAACCTTGACTGTATTTGAATTGGTAGAGTCCGAAAGAAACTTGAGCCAGGGCTTTGGTCCTCATGTCACCTCCGTATCAAATGCAGCCTGCGGCACCTGGGCTCAGCTGCTCAGATGCAAGGACTGGCATGGCTGACGGAAAGTAATAGGAGAAATGTCAGAGAAGACAGTAGGTAGCAGAGGCGATAATGAGACGGAGTGTGATCCCAGCCCCCAGCAAGATTAAATGTGCACGTGTCTTCCTTCTCTAATTAGACATTTATATCGTTCACTTTCCAACCTTAAGAAACATCCCAGGAGAGTTCTGCACTTTCCACTTCCTCCAGTGACCTCTCACAGTTTTGCAAAGCAAAATCCTTCTGTTGGAGAGGAGCTGGGGATGAGTGCAGCACCCTGCCTCCACGTCAAGCACCAGGTGGCCAGTCCCTCGCAGCCCCTCATTGCTCACATGCGAAGATTCCAGGATGGAAAGATGGTCTGTCGAATGTTTGCATCTCAGATCCAAAGGGTGTACTCCATATGCTACAGGCAGCCTCCCATTGCAGAAACATTTTTCTGTGCTTTCCGAATGGAACAGCTTGTCTCTTCCTGCTGCTTTAGAGTCACGAAGAAATAAATGCTCAAGTTTTTTAGTAGGTTACAGGCAAATGCTTAGTGTTTCCCATCTTGTGACTGTAAACATTCACTCTGCCTTCCCTTCCCCTCTCTGGCTCTCTTGAAACTGGGTATGTCTGAGGAAACCATGATTTTTAAAAATGTGTATATTTCTTTTTTTTTTTTTAAGAATGTGTATTGTAGTCAGGGGTTGTGAGGAGAACAATTAGAATCAGGATAAAGAATTTATAATATTATTTATGATGGTCACCCAGAATTAACACAAGAAGTGCAAGAAATTTGTCCATAACACTAAAGACCTGAAATATTCAGCCAAGGACCTGGATCCCACAGCAATGTCCCACATGACAATGCCTCCCATGAGTCTCACTGGGAGTCTAGAGCCCACAAGAAGGGCTCATGCCAGTCTCTTTTATGGATCCGTGCTGGAAAGGCCCAAAGGTCAGCAATGGAAGCTAGAAAGTCTATGCCAGTGGAGTGAAGGAGCTGTGCTGGTAGGTTGAGGGTTCTACAGTGGAGCCAAGAAGTCACACTCAAAATAAAGATCAGGAATGTCCTGAAAAGTACCATAGCCATCCTCAGTGACACAGAGGCCCCGAGCTCCTCCAATGATAAGAACAACCGAATACATGCCAGAAAGCCAGCATGACGAGTTTGTCCTGGAGATTAAACAACACACATCTTCCCCTCTCGAGCCAGGAAGCGATGCTTGATGTAAGGACCAGAGCTCCCCCAAAGAGAACCACAGCCACTCTCACCAACAAGGTCCTGAGCTCTTCTGATGACAGTGGTCAACTCACACTGGGAAAGCTAGTCATGATGAGGTCCTCCAGCAGAACCAATGGTTCAAACAGTAACACATAGGAGAACCCACAATGCCTCTCTTCTGCTCCACATCTTTATTTATGCTGGCAACTTTCCTCAGGTGAAACTTCTATGGTCAGCACCATGCTGACCTCCAAAGCTCAAAAAACGGTCACTATAAGATGATGTCATTCTTTGAAAAATAAAAAGAAGCATGGTTTCTCCCCAAATTTGCTCTCCCTACGAAGTTTCTCCTTTTGTAAAGAATGGTCCATTTTTCTAATTTGTCATGCCAAAACCTGTTTTTTTTCCCCCCTACGCTATATTCCCTCCATTAGCAAGTCTTGAGTGCTTTAACTTGAAATAACATAACCTGACTCAGAATGTCTCTGCCATGGTCACTTAATATCTCCCAATTTTCACCCCCCACCAAGTCTGCACTCAAGACAATGGCCAGAGTAATTATTTTAAAATGTAAAACACACCATGTGTCACATTTTTGAGGCTTCCAAAGGTTTCCTTCTCACTGAGTCAAACCCAAACCTTGCATGACCCAAAAGAGCCTGTTTGTCCTCCCCCTGCAGCCACGCCAGCCTTGTGACCAGTCCTCCAGCACACCAGTTACACGATAAGCTCAGGGTCTCTGCCCAGAACATCCTTTCATGATCTGCTTCTGTATCTCCTTCAAGTCTGTCATAGACTGTGAATAAGAATTCCCCCAACACCCCATCCCACCTCTGACATGCCAAACCTCCTTACTCTATAACTCTTACTGTCACACGCCATTTTCTTATTTGTTTAGACATTTTGATATCTCCCCTAAGCCACCCCCCATAGAATAGAAACTTCATGAGGACAGGAGCTTTACCTGTTTTGTCCCTTGATATTGTAATTTAGGTAAGAAGTGTCCATCAAGACTCATGTATGGAAGGCTTCGTCTCCAGTGAGGCAGTGTTCAGAGGTGATTGGATTATGGGAGTTCTAAGATCATCAGTGGATTACTCCATTGATACATTCACAACTGAATGGATTTCTCGGGTTGGTAGAAACTGTACAAGGTGGGGCCCGGTTAGAGGAAGTAGGTCTGTGAGGTTATGGCCTGAGGGACTATGTCTTGTCCCTGTCTTGTCTCTGAAATCTCTCTCTCTTTCTCATTCTTGTTCTTGTTCTTTTTCTTTCTCATTCTCTCTCTCTCTTTCAATCCCTTGCTTCCCTTTTCCTCTCCTCCCTACTCTCCTCCCTCCCTCCTTTTTCTCCATCATTTTTTCCTTCTTCCTCTTTCTTATTCTCCTTTCTCCTCATCTTCCTTCTTCTTTCTCCCCATTTTTTCCTTTCTTCTGCTTCATCTCTTTCTTTTCCTCCTCTTTCTCCTTTTCATCATCACTCCCTCTATCTCTCTCCTCTGTTTTCTCCCCTACCACCACCACCACCACGTGCCTATCTGTCATCTGCCTGCCTGCCTTCCAGGAAGTAAACAGCTTTCTTCTGCTTCCCTTTCACCATGATGTTTCTGCTTCATTGTCAGCTTAAAAGAAACGCAGCCAGCTGGAATGCACTGAAACTTGAGCCAAGATAAACCTTTTCTCCTGTAAATTGATTTTCTCTGATTTGTCATTGTAACTTAAAGCTGATTTACACAAACGGAGTTTTCTAAAAGACATGTTAATATTTCTAGAAGAGAAAGGTGAAGTGAGACCATTTGTAATGGCTCAGTTAAAGATGTGGAGTATGAGGTAGGAAGGAAATGTTGGAATCCTTTATTGGCTCTTTCCACATGAGGCAGAAAACCTCTCTGCTGTGTCTCTAACACAGGGCCCCTGGGCCTGCTGGAAATTCTACACAGAGACACCAAGCACATCCACCATCACTGTGAGGAAGGGGGCTTGTTGACAGGGATAGAAACTTATACATAGCCTTCTTGATAGCCAGCAGCAGCCATGCGGGCTGGGAAGAGAATCACGAAGCCCACCCATGCCTTCTTGTGAGCCAGCCAGTGGCATAGGTTGGGACACAAGAAGAGCAACACCTCCCGCCCCTACCCCTGGTAAGCAACTGACTGATTCAGAGAACTCAGGCTGAGGTGATAGCAACTAAAGTAAAAAAAAAAAACAAAAAGTGCTTGTATTGTTTGATTGACTTTGCAAGGCTAAAGTTGGTAGTCTGAGCATCTATTTGGAGGATAACAGCATGCAATATAGCAACAGTGAGGGATTTCCTTTTGTCTTTTTTTGAAATCCAATGTTTTGTTCTGTTTTTTATTTTATTCCTATGTCTAGTAACCTGACAAAATATTTTGAAGATAACAATATGAAATATAACTACCATTGTTACATTCCTACCATCGTGTTTTAAAAAACCTATATCACTATTGTTTTGTTGTTATTGTTGTCATTTTGCTTTTGTTGTTGTCATTTTTTGTTTGGTTGGTTTTTTTGTTTGTTTCTTGATTTTTCTGGGGTTTTTTCTATTTAAAATTAAAAAAGAAAACTTACACACAGGCTAATACAATGAGCATTATTACCCCAATTTACAAAATAGGAAATAGAACCTTGTGAAAGGCATTACAAAGTAAGTGGTAAAGTGAGCACTACAACATACTTCTCTCAACCCCAAGCCTAATATAAAAGAGGAGGTTAGTAAGAATCCATGTGTTATATCAATCAATCCTAATAACTAAATAAAGGCATTCATTGCTAGCAAAAGGTCTTTTGCAAAATCATCTACTGACATCTTCTCCCTCCAGTGCATTTAAATGCAGACAGTCCTGAAAGTAGCAAGTAGGAGCTGTTGACAGGTATCGCCACCCTCCGGGCTCTATGCACTGCCTCTATGCACAGCCTCCTGGGGCTAAGCAATCTAGTTTAGTCCACCAAACTCTGCTCCTGGGAAGGAAATAATCAGTGGAGTTCAGCTGACAAGCCCCCATAGCATGTCCTCCCCTGAGATCCAGCCTCCTGGAGAAAGGATCGCAGGCCCTGAAAGAACGGAATCCCTAGGGACTTTCTAAAGAGCAGGATAGGCTGAAGGACCTGCAAGCAGAAAAGTTTACTCAAGAAAGAGGAAAAATGTTTTTGTAGAAATTGTGCCTGCTAATAATGACCTGGCCAAGGAGAAGTGACAGATACAAAGCCTCCTGAAAAGCCCTACTGTAAACTTAGGAATTACCTGTCAGTCCAAACCAGAAGGCCCAGTTTCTCATCCAGGCCTGAATTCTACTGAGCCTCTGTTGGAGTAGTGAGGCGTGGAGGTGGGGAGCAGATTAAAGCAGTGGTTCTCCTGGGGTTCCCAGAAAGATCCCCTAAAGGTGGCTTCATCACTGTCCTCTGTCTTTTAAAGAGTTAAGCAGAAGCCATGTATTTGTTGCCAGTATATAAGGCTTCCATGATAAACTCACATCAACTACTTTGATGGGAATTTTACATTCGTAGTTAACCACTTAACAGTTCACCTCAAAGTGTCACTCAGTGTGTACATTTATTTACATATTCACTATCCCAAGCATCACTCGGGTAAGCGTCACTTCAACAGGTCAATTCTTGTATGAATAACTTTGCTAAAATGGTCATTTTCATATTTCCTGTCATAGTACCTTTAAAAATTAACAAAAATACTCAATTTTTGTCATCTTGTTCTTAAATAATTGGACTGGTAAGTGGCTAAATAAATGAAAAAGTACAGTAACTATGTCATAAGGAAATCTTTATAAAAAAGAAGTTTTGGGGTTTAGGAAGGAACCCTGGTGGTCAATATGCTGGAAACTACAAGACTTAATAATCTGCTTGGTTCCTACCAGCTTTACAGTGTAGAGTTTCTACACTATCACAACTATGTGAGAAGCATTCACCCGAGACGCCATAAAAAGATCAAATTCATTTGTATCTGGGATGGACATCAGCTGCTCCACGTCCAGGGTACAGCAGCATCACAGGACCATCTGTGCGAAGTCACTTTCAGAAGGATTAGTGTAGATAACGTGTAACTGAGTGGGAAAAGCAGAGGCCAAGAGTCATGAAGGTTATGCTCTGGTGAGGGATATATATTAAACCCTGGAAATGCTTGGCCTCAGTTTTCTGATCTATAAAATGAGGATCACTATAGATAATATTTAATGACCTTTGTAACTTCTAAATCTTGTAATTCCAGAGATTAAAAGAAGGTCATTTGGACTTATCCTCTGCTTCCTTAAGAAAAAACCAAGCATATTACAAAAGCATCTATGTCATAAAGATCTCCAGAGAAACTGAACAAAAAGGAGGTAAATAGATGATTGATAGATACAGATGATAGAGATAGATATAAAGATAGATAAGGAACTCATAGAAATTTGTCTCACATGAGTGTTTGTCCTGGCAAGTACAAAATCTATAACACAAACTGGCAGCCTGAAAACTCAGTCTTGAAGATTTCCTTTTTTTTCCCTAGGAAACCTCAGATTTTACCTTGTCTAGGTTTTCACCTGATTATACAAAGCCCACCCACACTGTCAAGGGTAATCTTCTTAAACCTAACTGATGGTAAATGTTATTTATGTCCACAAAACATCTTCACAACATCTAGATTAGTGTCTGACCAAACTGCTGAGCACCACATTATAGCCCAGATGACACATAAAATCCATCACACCTACCATAGGGCCTTTTAGTAGAAGGGTGGATTTCCAGGGAAACAAGCGTGAGAAGGAAAAAGTGAAATGAAGTAGAAGAGGGGAAGCACATAAGAGAGGGTAGACTGCCAAGCTAGCTATACCTTTGCAGCAAAGGCAGTACGTGCTCAGATCCTGAAACTCCACTTTGGAACAGCTCCTAGAAAAGAGTAAAGGAGAGCAATTGGTCTACTGATGCCTTTTCAGATCCCATTATACATCAAGTCCTTTCTACAGAGTTTTAGAGCTTGGGGCCACTGAAACCCAGTGGCCAGAATCCACCATAGTATGTAACGTACTTGCCAGCTTCCTGTCAGCACTCCCCAGTCAGCACGCAGGGACCAGGGGCTGAGAAGGCAGTCATCTGATAGCTCCCAGTTGAGGCTCGTGTAGGAGCCAGGAGCAGGGAATCAGGGTCCCCGCCCAGTGATACCCTTCCAAACAGCAGCCATTCCCAGTGACTGGCCCACAGGGAACCGCGAAGCCCAGAGCTATCCCATTGGCCCCATTTGCAACAACTCTGACTGGCCACCAGCACACCAGACTGCCTGATGCAGACCCTCACTGAAAAAGTGTCACATTTCGTTCCTTCTCTGTGTCCCACCCAGTTGTGGTAAACAAAATTAATCTTACCACAAATCTCAGTAACACAGAGAAGCAATTTAAAATAACTCAGAGAAAAAATCCAAATGTCTAGTGTGTCTCTGTTCTCTGTCATTATCAGAAGCCAAGTATTTCATGCCAATCTGCTTTCAATTCTAAATCACATTAGTTAAGACCAAAAAATCACTTGCTACTGCTTGAGGAGAACCTACCCATGAAATGACTAGACATGAGTATACATGACAGGTGGCAAAGTTCAACTTCCAAGTATTTGGATGAAATAATCATCATCATCATCATCATCATCATAATTTGTTTTTTAAAATCAGTGATGCTCCTTTCATTCTCACAGAAGAAAAATTATCTAATAGGAGATCATAAATAAATAAATGTCTTTTGAATATCTGCACTTAAAAAAAATTCCAGGAGAGCTTTTGTTTTTTCTATTTTTCAAACTCAGCACACTCCCTGAGCACATGGTGACATCCTTTCTTCTCTTCTACACAAAGCCAGTTCTAAGCATGCACAGGTTAAAAAATGCTATATTCTGCCTTATTGGGACAATATAGCATTGTTACATGAACTGGTCTGCATAGCACAAACAGGAAATCACATTCAGTCATTTATTACAAAAAGTTGACTTTGGGACCTGTATGATCTATCGTCATTGTGGAAACTGATTAAATAAACCATCATATACTTGTCTTCTTTTCCTTTCTCATTTTGACAAAAGTGTCAAAACTGCTTCCTTTCTGCAGTCTAGATCATGCATACTGAAATGACTAACTACTGGATTTGTTTCTGTCTACCACTGTTTAAAAGGAAGGGAGACCACTAGTACATAAACTAAAGGAGGAAATGATAATGTGCACTTTAAAAAGTGCCCTATTAAAGAATCAGTGAAAGAATCAAGGGCATTTAATCTAGCAAATAAGTCTAAGAATTGTTGCTGAACACGTGGGAAAGAGTGCTGAGGTTAAGACAGAAGGTGTATGTGCAGTTTTATATCCAATCAAGTTTTTGGTGGCCAGAAGTAGAAACCAACTGGTTAACATAAAATGAAAAGAAAAAGAATAGAATGAAGAGAAGGGAAAAACTGAAGTGGAAACCACAGAAAAATACCACTTCTTGGAAGGATGGTGAAGTATTCCAAGAAATCAAAGGAAACTGAGTACAGGTATGTTCAGAAGCAAGGGAGCTGGGGCCGGGAACCGAGGTAGTGGAAGTCAATAGGGTGACACAGTCCCCACTTGTTTTCCATCCCTGTTTCAAATTCTTGAGAATCACCTTCCTTTTGTGGTGCATACCCATCCCTGGGACAGCAGGCAGCAAAGTAGCATGGCTGGCACCCCTGACCAGCTGTAGTCCAAACAAGTTCACCACTAGCGGAAGGAACAGATGCTGTTCGCAAAGAAAGGGGGAGAGGATCGTGAATAGTCTAATTCAGAACCACCCAAAGCTAATTCACAGACAGGCTGCAGCAGAAGTGTTTCCTAGAAACTCCTTAGAAACACAAACTGTCTGGTAGGGCCTCACACCTGCTAACTCAGGACATGCTGGTGTTGTAGCAAGTTCTTAAGGCACGCTGAAGTTTGAAGAGCACTGACCCAACCATTCAGATGCCCACTCTAGGCTACAAAGGCAGAACAAAGAAAAGCAGGGTGAATGTATTTTAGATTGAAATAAAGAGCAAGTAAGTGAGCTAACAGGTATAGTCATTAGCAGCTTCGGGAAGTAAGAAGTCCCTGCTAGAGGACGGATTTCAGTAGGAACCATAGGGAATGGTACTGAGGACATTAACCAAAAATGACTTTTAAAGTCCCTGCCAATCATGAGAATTTCAACTGTGATTTACTTTATCTAATGGTCTCTGATTATAGGATATAATCCTTATAGAGACATTATTTTCCTTTTGAATTGCCCTGTGCAAAGAAACTCTGTTCACCTTGAAGAGAACACAAAGAACTGGTGACCTTTTTCCCGAGGGCAGAAAGTGAATATTCCAGGCTGATGTTTGTACTGCTTTGCACGTGGCAGAAGTAGGACTTCACCATGGAAGAGTTAAGCACTGGACGGGCAGGCCAAAAAGAAGCCTAGACTCTCGGACTTCTCCAGGTGGGGACAGAGCATATCAACTCTTCCTCCTGATAAAAGTTCTCTTTTTTATTTTAAAGAGGGTAAAATTAAACACAACAAAACAGAATATGAGAAAGCAATGTAAGAGATATAAATTTCAAAGCAAGACAATCAGAGATCTGTCATATTGTCTCTTGTTTTCTTCCTAATAGTTGTCCATATCTTCACATACAGAGAATTCACATGAAATAACATAGAACTGATCTGAACAGGATGAGGAAGGTATTTTAGGTCTTCAAGACCAGACAATAGGGAAGCCAACAATGGCTGTCATAGTATCTCTCATTCCCTTCAAAACAGCTGTCCATACCTCCATGTTTGTTGAACTTAAACAAAACAAAACAGGCTGAAATCACTCTAAACAAAGAATGATAGTATTGCTGGATTTCACATCATAATGCTACAGAATCAGCACTGGGTATTGTAATGTCTCTTTTCCTTCAAGTATTTGTTCATTTCATCATGTGTTATATAATTGGTTCTCATAAACTGTCTATAAATTCTACGCATGCATGAGTTCTACATGTATATCTATCCTTTCTGTATTAGAGGGAAAAACAAAACAAAGCAAGACAAAAAACAAAACAAATTGCAGTTTTAAAAGTTCTCTTCTATGACCTTGCACCTAGACATTTGTCTTCTCAGATTCACAAGGTTGTCAAACTTGTGAGCTGAAAGATGAAAACGAAAACAAAACAAAACAAAAACATTTATTGAACAAATTAATAAAATTAAGGAGGAAGAAATTGTTCACATTAGAAATGCAATCACATGCAGACATATGATGACTCAAGGACATCAGTACAAGTCCTGTTTCAGATTAGATTAGCATTTCTCCCAATCAAAAATAATTCAGGGGGAATTTAAAAAGGTAATCAGCATTTCTCTTTTTGTCTTTGGGCTTAGCTATAAGGATGCCTAGAAGAATATTTTCTAGTGACTTAGTTGAGAAATGTTCTTTCATAAAAATGGCATACTCGTGGAAAATGAACACCAAATCTTTATTATTTTTTGATAAAAAGCAAAACTAATCTTGATGCTTCCCATCCTCTCAAGATGATTCACACGTCTTCTAAACACCAACATGACTTGCTTCTCCTTGTTTAAATTTAGATCCAGTGGTCCAGAAAAACAATAAAACACCAACATACAGCTGTGCCACTCCTCACTCTTACCGGAGGGCAATTTTAACTCACAAAGCAGTCTTATTTTCATTGAGACCCTTGTTCTTAGGCGTGACTGTGAATCTTCCATCGTTGTTCATGAATGGATGGAGAGGCCTGGACAAGGGTGAGTGATGAAACTTAAAAGGCCTTTGCTGTCTACTTCAGCTGTATTATTCTTGACAGACATATTATGTTACAAAGCCCTCAGTGGCTAATTGTATTTTGCTTCTGCCAAGAACAAGTCCTAAATCGTGACCAACTTAACATCATTTTGGTAAGCATATTATTATTCAATGTTATACTGCAAGGTGTAGGGTAACCACAAAGAAAAAATCTACATCAACAAACTCTGGCTCACCAAAAAGATCTGTAAAATTCAGTAAGCTTCTAGTAAGAAAAAAAGAAAACATGAATTACTAATATAATACATTAAAAATGATATCACTCCAGATTCCATAGATATAAAAATATGATAAAAGAATATTATGATCAACTCATGCTTATAATATGTGCCCACAAACTTGCTAACACAGATTTAATGGACCAACTTCTTAAAGGACAAAATTTGCCAAAATTCACACAAGAAGAATTAGATTATTTAAGTAGCCTTATTAATGAAATTAAGATAATGATCAATACATTTCAGATGCAAATTAAAACAACAGTGAGATTCCATCTCACCCCAGAAAGAGTGGCTATCATCAGAAATCAATCAATAACAAATGCTAGAGGGGCTATGCGGCTGAAGGAACCCTTCTCCACAGCTGGTGGGAGTGTAGACTGGTGAAAACACTGTGGAAATAAGTGTCAAGATTCCTCAGGATAACTAGGACAGGAGGTTCCATTTGATCCAGCTATTTTCTTTCTTGCTATCTTCTCAAAAGAATTGAAAGCATCATACCACAGTGATATATGTGCACCCATATTTATAGCACACAATTTATAATAGCTAAATCTTGGAAACAGCCTGAATTTCCATCAACCAGTGATTGTAATTTTTATATACAACAGAGTACTACTCTTTTATAAAGGATAAGTCTGAGACATTTCTAGTAAAGGAATGCACCTTGAGGTCATATTCTTAAGTAAAATAAATTAGACACATATGTGCAAATACTGCATTGTTTCTCCGGTATAAAACACTGAAAATGAAAATAGGGAACAAAGTATATAATGGATATTGTGAAATAGGAATAAAATGCCTAGATGGGAACAGAAACTAGCAAGGAGGGAAGAGAAAAGAAAGGAATGGAAAAGAAAAAAAAATGATGAGAAAAGAAAGGAAAAATGGAAACAATCTTTTGTAAATAGGGAGAAGAGGAGGGTTTGAAGAGGGTAGAGGAATGGGAAAAAAGAATCAAGTTAAATCATGTACAGTTACAAATTCCCTATAATTAATGTAATCATTATGTATACCTAAAATGTATCAATAAACTTAAGTTTGAAAAACTAATAACCAATCCAGCACCAGGCCCTGGCCCCATGCCCTGGAGGATTCCCAGCGAATGGGGCAAACTAGGAACTCCGCTCCCAGGCAGTAAGACCACACCCTGCATCTGAAACCACCCCAAGACACAGGAGAGGGACCAGTGAGCCTAACTGGGCCATGCCCAGTGAACTGCAAGTAGAGAGCAGGCCCTGGAATCCAGCCTCAGGCCCTGGCTGTGCTCACGTTGAATCCCAGCACACAGGACAAACTCGGAACTTCACTCCCAGGTGAACCTTGGACTACAGGGGATTATCTGTGCTAGCTTGATGGGAGATTAAGTGACTGCCTCACTGAAACAGAAGATCTCAGTTGGTTTCAGTCAGTGTGGTGAGTATGCCCCTAAAATAGAGGTGTACAAGTGAGTAAAAAGGGCCAGTAAAGCTCCCTCCAGCTAACTGTAAGACCTTGGTAAGTCAGACAAGAGTGAGGGTGACCCCTTCCTACACAGAAAACACCAGGCAGAGTGAGAAGTGTGCCGAGAAGGACTCCCCAACTTGAAGAAAATCAAAAGGGCTTATGAAACACACAGGCACACAATAGGGCTACAGTAGGGCCTCAGCTGACACAAACACTATAGACAGGGAGATTTGATGACCTGGAATAACCTGAAGATAAAGTAATATCAGGAACTAAAAGTTGACCTACATCAATATTACTAGGCTTGTCAGCCCAGGAAGAATATAGGACTCACCCAACAAGCCCTGAAACAGAAAGTCAGGTGACTGGCCCACCTATTCATTGTGGGACCCAGCAACTGGACAAAAATCAACCTTACATTATGTCCGCAAGATACACACTACCAACAGTTGACACTAGCGGGTCTGAAGGACCAAACACTAACTCAGAAGAGGAAAATGGCAAAATGAAAAAGCAAAATGCAATCTCAAATATCTAGTCGACCAGGAGCAAGTACAGGAGACATTGAAACAGAGGACTCCAAAAGTAACACACCAGAAATCTCTGAAAAGATAGCAAATGAAATTTTAAAAAAAACTCCATGAGGCCATAGAGGAAATCAAATTAGAAGTACTCTCCCATGTAAAGAAAGAAATAACAACCTTAGTAAAGGAGTTTCTGACTGCAGCTAAAGAAGAAATAGAGAAAAAAGTACAAGAGCATGGAAAACTGAAACCTTGAATAAACAATATAGAAAACAAGCAGAATTCATGAAACAAGCTCAAAGAGACATCCAACAAACAAAAACGCTACTCAATGCATGCAAAACTGTTTAAGTGAAGCTGAGGATAGGATTTCAGACCTTGAGAACAGGATTGCAATTAGTGATCATGAAAGGATAGAACTTTTAAAAATAACAAAGCAGCATGAAATGACAATCCAGGAGCTTCAAGATGATGCCAAGAGCAACAATATACAATAAATAGACATTAGTGAAGACACTGAAGTCAATGCAAATGACATAACTAAAATATTCACAGAAATTATAGAAGAAAATTTCCCAAACATGGGGAAAAATCTGATATGCAGATAAGTGAGGCATACAGAACACCAAACAGTCACAACAAACATAAATCTACACCCAGACACATAATAATTAAGATCTCAGACATACAGCATAAAATGAGAATACTAAAAGCTGTTAGAGAAAAGACACAACTCACCTATCAAGGAAAATCCATTAGAATCACAGCAGACTTTTCAGCACAAACCCTCAAGTCAAGATGAGCTTGGAGTGAGATATGTCAAGCCCTGAAAGAAAACAACTTTCAACCCAGACTGATGTACCCAGTAAAACTTTCATTCAAATTTAATGAGACACAAGATACTTCCATGACAAAGAACAAATGAAGAAATTCACATACACCAAACCAACCCTAGAAAGAGTATTGAAAGACATACTAGGCAGATAAAAATGACCATAATCCTCAAAAAAACAACAGAAAGAAACCACCAGGTAGAACAAGCAATTAAATAAGGGGGAAAAGCAGAAAGCAAACTATTGGAACATAACATGGCAAAGTTGAGCCTGTACATATCAGTGATATCCATAGATGTAAATGGCCTCAATTCACTTATCAAAATAAATAGGTTGACAGAAGGGATCAAGAAACAGGATCCCACAATATGCTATATACAAGAAAGACATCTGACCCTAAAGGAAACTCATAGATTAAAAGTCAAAGGATGGAAAACAGTATTCCATGCAACAGGAACCAAGAAAAAGCTGGGATAACTATTCTATTTGCAGACAATGTGAACTTCAAACCTAAAATGATTAAAAGAGACAAAGAAGGTCACTACATACTCATAAGTAGAAAAATTCAAGAGGAACAGTTAACAATTATAAATATATATGCACCAAACACAGGAGCACAAAACCATATAAGATAGATTCTAATGAACATGAAAAACCAAATACACAGGAACACAAACATTACAGGGGACATTAACAGCCCATTGTCAAAAAGAGATAGATCAACTAGACAAAAAGTCAGTAAAGAAATAATAGAACAGAATCATACCTGCAAGCAATTGGACTTCGTAGATGTTTACAGAGTGTTCCACCCAACCACATCAGAATACACATTCTTCTCAGCTGCCCAAGGGACATCCTCCAAAATAGACCATATATTATCCCATAAAATATTCTTAAGTAACTGCAAAGGTATTGAAATTATCCCATGCATAATATCTGACCATAGCACACTGAAATTGGAAATTAATGGCAAAAGAAATTGCAAAACCTTCATAAATACATGGAAGTTAAATAACAACCTTTTGAACAACCAGTGGGCTACAGAGGAAATTAAAGAAGAAATAAAGCAATACCTACAATTCATGAAAATGTAGAAACAACACAATGTAATCTGTGTGATGCAATGAAAATGGTGTTAAGAGGAAAATGTATACCGATAAATTGTCACATCAAGAAAATAGAATGAGCACAAACAACCTAATGGTTAATCTCAAGCTTCTAGAAAAATAGGAGCAAGTTAAACCCAAAGCTCATAGAAGAGAGGAAATTGTAAAGATTAGAATAGAAATCAATGCAATTGAAACTAATAAAAAAAAAACAATGCAAAGAATCAATGAATCAAAAAGCTGGGTTTTTTGAGAGAATAAACAAAACTGACAAACCTCTAGCTAACCTTATAAAGAAAGACAAAGAAAAAACCCAAGTTCATGCAATAAGGACCGAAAAGGATGAAATTACTACAGATGCCATGGAAATTCAAAAGATCATGAATACCTACTTTGAAAATCTCTACTCACATAGAATGGAAAACACAGAGGAAATGGGCAGATTTCTAAAAATATATGAACTACCAAAGTACAATCAAGAAGATTTAACAATTTTGAATAACCCAATATCAGCTATTGAAATTGAAAATGTAATTAAAAACTTACCAATGAAAAAAATCCCAGGTCCTGATGGATTCACAGCTGAATTATATAAAAAATTTAGAGAAGATTTGATGCCAATACTCCTTAAACTCTTCAATGAAATTGAAAAGAAAGCAATCCTCCCTAAATCATTCCTGGAGGCAAGTATTACTCTCATACCAAATCCAGAGAAAGACCTAACCAAAAAGAAGAATTATAGGCCAATGTCACTAATGAACATTGATGCAAAGATTCTCAATAAAATACTGGCAAATAGAATGCAACAAATCATCAAGAAGATTATACATGATGACCAAGTGGGGTTCATTCCAGGAATGCAGGGATAGTTTAACATATGCAAATCAATAAATGTAATACACCACATCAACAGAGCCAAAAACAAAGACCACATGGTTATCTCAATACATGCAGAAAAGCTTTTGATAAAATCCAACAATGTTTATGATAAAAACCCTTCAGAAACTTGGAATACACAGTGTCTTCCTCAACCTTATAAAGGCCATCTATGACAAACCAACAGCCAACATTATACTAAATGCACAAAAACTGAAAGCTTTCACTTTAAAATCAGGAACAAGACAAGGATGTCCACTATCAACACTCTTATTCAATATAGTTCTGGAAACACTAGCAAGGGCAATCAGACAGGAGAGAGAAATAAAAATAAATATAAGAAAGGAAGAAGTTAAACTATCACTATTTGCAGATGACATGATACTCTATATAGAAGAGCCAAAAAACTCCATTAAAAGACTACAAGAGGTAATAAACAAACTCAGCAGTGTAGCTGGCTACAAAGTCAATGCTCAAAAATCAATAGCATTCCTGTACACAAAAAAGAAACTCACAGAGAGAGAAATTATGGAAATATCACTCTTCAAAATAATATCTAAAAAATGAAATATGTAGGAATCAACTTAACTAAGAATGTAAAAGACCTATATGGTGAAAATTATACTACATAAAAAAGGAGAATATAGAGAACAATATTTTAAGGATATTCCTTGCTCTTGGCTAGGAAGAACTAACATTGTGAAAATGGCCATACTCCCAAAACTGTTATACAGATTTAACACAATCCCAATAAAAATACCATTGACATACCTCACAGATCTAGAGAAAACATTCCTAAAATTCATTTGGAAACAGAAGAAACCTTGAATAGCAAAGGAAATTCTGGGCAATAAAGACAAGGCAGGAGGCATCTCAATTCCTTGAAACTGTACTACAAAGCCACAGTTGTAAAATCAGCATGGTACTGGGAAAGAAATAGAACTGAGGATCAATGGAACAGATTAGAAGATGCAAGTATAAGTACAAAGAACTCAGCCACCTGGTATTTGACAAAAGGGCTAAACATGTTCGCTGGAAGAAGAATAGTCTCTTTAATAAATGGTGTTGGAAAAATTGGCTCTTCACATGCAGAAGACCAAAACTAGATCCATGCCTATCACCATGCACAAAACTAAAGTCTAAATGGATCAAAGACCTAAACATTAAAACAGAAACACTAAAGCTACTGGAAGATAAGGTAGGTAGAAGTGTTGGAGACATAGGGGTAGGCAGAGAATTCATGAACAAAATGCAAACTGCACAGGAAAAACTTCAGAGAATGAACAACTGCGATCTCATATTACCTAAAAAGGTTTTTCACTTCAGAAGAAATCACCAACAAAGTGAAAGGAAAACTCACATAATGGGAAAGAATTTGAAACTATGCTCAACTATACCAGAGTAAGAGATATGGTGTTAGCTACTGTTGATGTCCAGTTGTCTTAATGTAAAGTACTGTGTTGCCTATGTTGTCCTGTTCTGATCTGCTCTGTACTGCCTCCTTTTGTTTTATTCTCTTTCAAATAAAAAAAGAAAAAAAAAGAATTTTATCCAGCAACCCCCTCAGACAAAGGACTTATATCAAGAACATATAAAGAATTGAAAAACATCAAGCCTCCCAAATTCAAAGACCCTCTCCAAAAATGGGCAGCTGAGATGAACACACAGTTCTCAGATGAAGATATAAAATGGCAAATAAATACATGAGGAATTGTTCACCTTCACTGGTCATTCAAGAAATGCAAATTAGAGCAACACTGAGATATCATCTCACTCTGGAAAGAATAGCTGCCATCAAGAAATAAATCAATGGATAACAAAGGTTGGCAAGGCTGCAGGGGAAAAAGGAACAATGCTCCACTGTTGGTGGGAGTGTAGACTGGTGCAACCACTATGGAAATCAATATGGAGAATTCTCAGAAGACTAGGATAGGAAGCTCCATTCAACCCAGCTATTCTCCTCCTGGATATTTTCCAGAAAAACTGAAAAGGTCGTATCACAGATATGTATGTGCACCCATGTTCATAGCAGCACAATTTGTAATAGCTAAATCTTGGAAACAACCAAGATGCCCATCAACCACAGAGTGGATGAAAAAGATGTGGTATTTTTATACAATGGAATATTACTCAGCTATGAAGAAGGATGATCTTGAGGCCTTCATAGGTAAATGGAAACAACTTGAGATTATCATCATTAGTGAAATAAATAAGAATCATATTTATCAATATCACATTGTGTCTCTAGTATAAAAAGTAACAAGAAATGTAGGAGTAATAAAACCCAAAATGTGTAATTTTGTAAAAAATAATATTGTAAAAAAGAGAGGAAAAGAAAATGCTCTAAAGAATATATCTGCATGTATGTTTAAGTGTGTAAGATGGAGGACCATGTTACTAAGTTTTTGTTAAATCATTGAGCAGAACTGTTTGCAGTCTCACTGTTTGAATGTCTACTTTGTATGTTTTAATTTTGTAACTTGAACAACTATTTCCAAGATGACAGTATGTAAGTTATCAACTAGTGATTTCTTAGTCGTTTTTTTGTTCTTTTCTTTTTTTCCTTTTGAATTCTGTATTGTTGCTACCCTTTTTTCTGTTTTGGTTTTTTTTCTCTTTAAATAAAATTTTTTTAAAAAGTGATAACCTCCCATAACAGAAAGCACCAGACCCATCTTGGTTCACTGGTTAATTCTTCTAAACAAGAAGGGAGAAGTTACACCCATTCTCTATGCTTTCTTCCAGAAGAGAGAAGCAGGAGTAATAATTTCTAAATCATTCTTATCAGACCAGAGTTATTCTCATATCAAAACCAGAAAAAAGATATTAAAAGAAAAGAAAATTGAAGGTCTGGTGACCAATAGAGCTCATGAACATAGGTGCAGCCCCCCCCAAAAAAAATACTGGTAAATTGAATCCACAAAATGTATAAAAAGAATTATATACCATAATGACTATGAGCTCAATGTTGGTAAGCACAAAAATGTGTATATTGAAACCTGTCCTACACAATGTCATCATATTCAGAAAGTGGAAACCTTATGAATAGAATCGGTGTCCCTGTAAGAGTCATGAAATATCTAGCTTCCTACTCTTGGCTCTCCAAGAGTAAGCATAAGGCACAAGCAGTAGACAGTCTGCAACCTGAAAGAAAAGTCCACCGGAACCTGACTGTGCTGGTACCCAGCTCTCAGACTTCCTCCCTCAGAACTGTGAGAAATCCAGTTTCTATTGCATATAAGCTACCTTATTTATAGTATTCTGTCCTGCCTGCCTGAGTTAACTAAGTAATTGAGTCCCAGCTAATTATTTTGTGGATATTGATAAACTCTTCCAAAATTGTATATTGTCAGTCAAAAAACTCAAAATAACCAATTCACTATCACAGAAAAATAAGAAAATCAGAGGAAGAAATGATACTATTAAACCTCAAGAATTACTATAAAACTAGAAAAATCAACACAATGTGGTGATGAAAAACTGACAAATAGACAAAAAGATCAATGGAACAAGTCAGAAATCTCAAAAATAGACCCACATAAACATAACCCACTAATCTTTTAAATAAATGATGTGAGAACAACTGGAAATCCATATGGACACTCCTCACAAAAATTTATTCAAAATGTATTACAGACCTAGATATAAAACTCTAAAATCCCTAGAAAATAACATAAGAGAATGTCTAGATAATCTTGTGTTTCATGGTGGCAATTTAGATACAAGACTGAAGGCTCAAGTCAGTAAAAAAAATTAATACATTCCAATTCAGTAAATTCAAATTTTTTATTTTGTGCAGGATAATGCAATGTAAAGAGAAGATAAGCCACAAACTGAGCAATATAGAAGAGACATATTTGTTAAAGGATTAATTATATAAAGTATACAAAGAACTCTTAAAACTCAATGGCAAAATGTCACAACCAATTAAAATCTGAGCAGAAGACGTGTATACACAGATATGTAGATGGCAAGTAAAGTTGTGAAAAGATGGTGAATATGATGTTGGTGAGGAACTGCAAGTTAAAACACAAACTCATTCTCTATCAGTACATATCAAATGGGATGGCCAAAGTCCAAAATGTGGAGAACACAGAATGCTTGTGAGCAGTGGGAACTCACTCTCTGCAGATACAAGTGCAAAATGGTACAGCTGCTCTGGAAAACACTCTGGTACTTCTCCATAAGATTAAACATACTCTTACCATGTAAGTTAGTACTAATGTTCCTAGTCCTTAACTCAGTGAATTAAAAACATACATCCACAATAAGAAAAAAAAACCTGCAGCTTGATCTTAACAGCAATTGTATTCCTAATTACCAAAACTTAGAACTGGTTAAAATGTCCTTTAGTAGGTGAAGGGTTAAATGATCCAGACAATGGAATGTTATACAGCACTAAAAAGAAATAAGTTATCCAGCATGGGAAGGCCTGAAACAATTTCCAATGCATATTATTAAGTGAAAGAAGCCAATCTTAGAAGTCTACGTATTGTATGATCCCAACCACTCTGAAAAGGAAAATACTATAGAGACAATAAAAGATTAATTGTTGCCAGAGGTTAGGCAAGAGAGACAGATGAAGCAGAACACAAAATATTTTAGGACACTGAGATTATTCTGCATAACAAAATGGCGAATGCTTGTCATTATACGTTTTTCCAAACTCCCAGAATGTAAAATGTCAAACTTAATGTAAATGATAAACTTCAAGTGATAAGGAGGTATCAATATCAGTTTATCAGTAGTAATATGACAGGGGAGGTTGTATGGTGACAAGAGTAGATGAGAACTCTGTACTTTCCTACAGTTTTAAACTTCTTTAACAAATAAAGTGCATGAATTCTTTAAATAGACCCTGAAGAAAAATCTATTGGAAGGATGCTGTCAAATTTTAAAATCCAAACAATTCTATAGTTAATGCTATTATAATCCACTTTATTTTGAACTTTTATACAGTTATTTAAAATTCTATGAAGTGTCTGAAAATAATGTAATCCTCCACATAGAAAATACTAAAGATTACATACACACAACATATGAACATATTAGAACTAACAAATGAATTAAGGGAGGAATAAAAAATCACAAAAAGGATACTAAATATGTAAAATCACTTGTGTTTCTATACACAAGCTGAAAATGTGGAAAAGAAGAAAATAATTTCATTTACTCTTCATCAAAAGTAGTAATATATTTAGGAACAAATGTAAAGAAGAAGTGAAAGGCTTATGCACTGAAAATGATGAAACATTTCTTTTTTTAAATATTTTTTTTTTACTTTTAAAGACAGTAAAACCAAGTGAAATACAATAGAATAGTTAACTTAAAAAAATAATGAACATGATACAGGACTTCAAAAAAAGATAAAAGGAAATCAATAATGGCTACAACAATGCCACTTGTTATCTTCAAAATAACTGCCCATACCATCAGACATAATAAAATCAAAACAGAACAGAATAAAACCAATCAACACAAAATAATGACGTGATATAGGACTTCAAAGCAAGATAATAGGAAAACAACAATGGCTACCATAATGCCTCTTGTTATCTTCAAAGTAGTTGCTTATACCATCAGACATAACAAAATCAAACAAAAAATAGAATAAAGTCAATCAAAACAAAACAACAAAAGCAATACAGGGCTTTGAAACAAGATAATAGGAAATCAATAATGGCTACCATAATAATTTTGTTAGCTTTGAAATAGCTTTCCATGTCATCAAATATAATAAAATCAAACAAAACAAAATAGAATAAAACCAGAACAATGAAAACAATGCAGGATTTTAAAACATGATAATAGATTAACAATGGCCACTGCCTTTCCTTTTTTAGACATTTCCTCCCCTTTCACTTTTACAATATCTATTGTGCATTTTGGATCCCACTAACTCCTTTAGTTTTTATACCAGAGAGACAACACAATGTTCACTCATGTGACTCTGAACTATTTCACCCATGAGCATGATTTCAAATTGTATCCCATTTATCTACAAGAGACTTGAGGTTATACATATAGCTAAGTAGCTTTTCATTGCATAAAAATGCCATCTCTTTCTTATCTATTCTGCAGTTGATGGGCAAGTTGCTCCTACTTTTTTCTGGTTCCCTGTTACATAGAGCATTGTTTTCTCTCCTTTGACTTCCAGTCTATGAATTTTCTTTCTGTCTCCTGATCCACTCTACCTGTGTTTCTTTTTATTGGTGAATTGAGGCCATCTACATTAATGGTTATAGGCAGAATGCACTGGCTTATCTCTGCCATGCTATTTTCCTGCCATTGGCTTCTTATTTGTCCCCTCTAATCAATTGTCTGTCCCACTCAGTGATCCCCCTCTGCCACTGTTCCTGGAACCATGACCACTTTTATCTCTTTCTAGAATGTCTTTTAGTATTCTTTGTAGCGTTGGTTTGATGGTTGTGAATTCCTTCAGTTATTCTTTGTTATGCAAGTATCTTTTTCTCCATTAATTTTGAAACAAAGTTTTGCAGAGTACATCAATCTGGGTTGGAAGTTATTTTCTTTCAGGACTTGCAATACTTCATTCCAAAGTCTATTTTTGGTTTTTTTCAAGTGGTTTTGCCAACATTAAAGAGTTTTTAATTTCCTGGATATCTCTTTGAATTTGTTTCATGCATCCTAAAACTTTCTTATATTGTTCATTCAAGGTTTCCCTCATTTTCCTATGCTCCTCCATTTTTTTTATCTATGTCTTCTTTAGAGCTGCTTAGCAACTCTTTTATTATGTTTTACATTTCTTCTTTTCCTGAGATGGTATTTCTATTCTAATTTATTATTTTTATAGCCTCATGAAGTTGTTTCTTTACTTCAGTTGCCACCATTTCAGAAACTTCAGATGTGTGACTCCCAATCTCTTCCATGCTTACATCTCCTAGACTTTCTCTGCATGGGTTGGAGGAGAGAGAATGCCTTTTTCCTTCTTTGTCTTGACATTTTCCTGGGTTCTTCCAGACAAGTAGGTAGTGGAGTCCTAGGCACTTGTCACATTGACTAACATTTCTCCAAAGTGTGACTGTTTGGTTCTCCTGCCCAGTGCTGGCTACAGGCATCTGATGATGCCACTGGGTATGCTGGTGCAGGCTGGCTGCTGCTTTTCTCAGCCCCCATGGGCTACCAATGGCGGAAAGCATCCCTGATGGCAGCTCCTGTGAGCATGGGTGAAGGGCTGGGTGCTGCCTCCTGAACCAAGCTGCCTACCAGTAGGAAGTGTTCTTGAAGGCAGCTGGTATGCCTATAAAGCATTTCTAAAGCAAAATTAAATACCAAGTAAATGGAAAGGTATTATTGAAAGACAGTGTTGCTAAAATGAAAACAATACTGGATACAATCCAAAAATTTAACATAATCCTTATCAAAATTCTTGGGCAACCTGCTTGGGATCCCTTCTGTCTCTCTTCAGACAGAAGCTTTCTTCCTCTCAATAAATATATTGTACTCTCAAAAAAAATTCTAATGACCTCTTTTTCCTAGAAATATATATATCCTAAAATTCATT
>PVJX010024249.1:0-28298 GCA_004027295.1 Dolichotis patagonum | reverse complement strand
CCTTTTGTCATTTTTCTGTATTTCCTTACTTTGAGCGGTGTTCCAAAGCTTTCTCTGCTTATGTGGCAAATTACCTGTTACACCCTCAGTTCCTGGAGGGGCAGTGGCTCCCCCACAGGCTCCTGGCTTCCTCACAAGGTCCTAACTCCCCTCTGTGGGCTCCTGGCTCCCTAAGTTGTAAGGCGAATGCTGGGTGTGGCCACCCCAGAGCCTGTGGAATCTCAGGCAGGCCAGGCCTCCTTGCCTTGTCCCAGGCAGGTCTCCAGGAGGTTCCCTGTGAGTGAAGGGCCTACAGGTCCCAAAGAGTCAGGCCAGAATGTTGGTTTCTGAAAAGTCCCCGATCCCAAACAGACCAGCCAAGATGCCAGTCTCCACAATATTCCCAATCCAAACAGCCTGGGCCACCCTGCGGGTCTGAGAGTTTCGGGTCCCAAAGAGACAGCCTGAGATGCTGCTTTCTGGGAGACTTCCTGGGCGTGAAGGGCAGGGCTATGGGCCCAAACAGACCCGGCCCAGATGCCGATCTCCAGGCAGTTCCCTGCGGATGAAGGGCGTGCTTACCAGTCCCAAAGAGTCCCGCCGAGATGCAGGTTTGCACAGACTTTGGATCCAAACAGCCCAGGCCACTCTGAAACATTTTTTTAAAAAAGCATAACTAAGGCAATATATGGAGAAAAAAATGACAGAACACAATGGAAATATTACTACAACAGGAAAAAATTAATTTTTCCTAGTACTGTTCTTTGGAGGTTTTGCCACATTGCTTACTTATGTGCTCAGTTTCATGGTATTATCTGTGTGTATAAAAATCTTCATCATTAATGATGTCAAGTTACATAGTTATAGGGTGCATTTGGTTATAAAGCAGTCAATCAGGCTGACTGCTTTGTAACCAAATTGCTCCAAAAATCACTAGTGCTCCAAAAATAAGTGTTGATTCAGAAGAAGATAGTAGACAAAAATAAAGAATGAGAGAAAAAGAACTCAGAACAAAAGAAATAGCCCTTCAAAACACAAGAAATTATTCCTTATAGAATGAGATGCATGTTTAGATTTATATTGTAGTAGATAAAACTTAAGTAGGATGAGAGAGATAAATGAGCAGTATATCTCACATATGCTATTACTATTGGCACTTAAACTGCAAGTTCAAAAGAAATAACACACAGCAAAATTAAATGAAGTTTTACAAAAAAAGAGACAATGGGGAAAACAGCAAATAAAAGTACTAACCCTTAAAATATTTAGGAGTAGATGAAGACATAAAGGCGACTTATTCAAGAATACTCAAAACTAAGAGAAAATTTATTAACATGAGAGAATTATCTGAGATAATATGAACATCATTCATCATATGTCTTATAAGGGAGATAAAGTTCTGGTTGGAAAACAAAGAAGAATTCTTGCAGTCAGTATGTCATGCAAGTTGTTAAAGGAACAAGAACTAGATCTAGGATCACTAAAGATATTAGAAGAAGTTGTTTCTAACAACTGTCCTTGATTTTGCTATAAATAATAGTGTTATATTAGAAAATTTAGGACTGGCCAAACTGTCTAAAAAAAAATTTATATACAGTGCTATGGTCAGACCAAGAAAAACTTATTTTTACTTAACCTTTCTCACAGGTTCAGAAAACAATGTGATTGAATCAGTCTTGAAAAGGCCTGTCAGTCAATTCTTAACAATCATTTAGGGCACAAAAAAAAAAAAATGGGGACCAATAGAACCAAACTTAAGAACTTTCAGAAAAGACATTTTTCCTGATAATTTTGCTTTGAAATTATATTAATTTGCTACATCTTTCCTCTGATAGAAATGTGAATTCAGTTCTTTGTAACCTATTTTACCAAAGCAAAGATTACTTCAGCTATTAAGCGGCCATCTGATCCCAATGAAAGACTGAGAAAAATGCTGCTCAGCACCATGCCGGCTCTGAGATCTGTTCAGCTGGAAGCAAACCATGAAGCGACTGACTGCTCTGCTGAATCAGCCCACCTAATCTCTGTCTGGAAACAGCGATGCAAAAAGTAAGAGTAACTCATATCCCTTATCTATAGTTGGATCTCCAGCCTTGGACTTGGGAAAGGCTCTCTATATATATCCTACTTCTTCATAAGAGAGATGATGAAAGCTAAGTGAAGTTTCCTCTTTTCTTAATCCATTCTTCAAAGATTTCGGTTTACAGGCTGCAGAAAAAGCAAGTGTTTGTACTCTGTGGAGGTCACAGCAACAGTACTTTCTTATGAGTTCTCCATGTCTGCTTTTTCACTCTGATCCATTGGAGTTCTGCCTGAGACCTTCACACCCTCAGTTAGTACATAGCCACTGTGTACCTACAAAGTGCCTAAGAATGTGCTGTCACTGAATATAGCATGAAAGCATATTTCCTCAGCTTGTCACCCTAAAAGCCACACACAAAAATAAATCTAAAACTTCAGTGGAAAGTATCTCACTTCAGAGAAATGTGGAAACGGTCACAACCACAAAACTCACATCCTGAAGCCAACCTAGCAGGCACCGCACACTCTAGATTGCATCAGGTAGCCTGTCTCAGAACACAGCTCCTCAGAAGATAGCCCTGCTGTAAGTCAGAGGTGAAGCCAGTAGTCTTTGAACTGAAACCTTGAATTGTCAACATAAGGACAGATCATGGGAGAGACAAGGAAAGTTCCTGAACATTCACAGTGTCACATCACAAACTAGAGAGAGCAGAAAGAGACACAGGAACAAATATCACATCTTGCCTTTCCTGTAGGATGATCCAGTCTCTTGTCTAATGGAAACAGGCAGAGGTGGAGAGAAGGGAGGAAACAATTGTGGGTAGAGATCAATAAACAGGTCTTCGCTGTTAACTACTGTACCCTGAAAAACAAAGGGAAATTATGCCTTTAGCAAAAGAAGTGCAAATTTGGGGAGGGAGAATGATTTCAAGACAAGAAACCCTAAGGACATGAATGGATAACCGTGACTCACACCACACTGCTAGCACCTCAATGTCAGCATGGCTCCATCATCTCTTCTACACCTACACACGTACACACACACACACACACATTTGACAGTTAACAGTCCCTTTCAAAAATGAGGAATCAGTACAAGAAAGGAGAAAGGTGAAGACAGAATGCAATGAGGAAAAATTACTACAACTCATTAGGTGTCATATGTGCCAAGTTTGTGTCTCCCAAATATTGAACAGTGAATTTCAAGGACAAAAGAAGAGTAAGAAAAGTCTGTTGATGAAATAATGTTTCTAAGAGACAAGAGGGGTCCTGAAAGTGGGCTGCTGCAGAGGCTCTTTCTCCAAGAATATTTTATACAGCAAAATCACAACATGGGTAAAACTATAATTGACCGATAGGATTAGAAGTAGATTCACTTAGCTAATATTAATCCGGCAAGGAAATCAGACCCACAGCAAGAGTGTATGGCTAGCATCATTACTTCAGCTTATCTATAATGTATAATATAGAAAGAACAAAGGCAGCCCTGGAAAGGGTTGAGCGTACGGGCCTCAATGTTCTAGTCCAGATGTTCTGCTCACCCACGTATGTATCTGATGCCTTATCTGGGTTTAGTGGTCCAGATGGTACTAATTACAGTGTAACCACAAACTGCTGCTTATCTCCAGGAAGGCTTGCAGGCCTAGCTATCACATCTCCATCTTGAGGTCTGGCCCTCTGCAGATGTGCCTACAAGCACAGTTCCATGTGCCTTCATCTTCTACACTAACTCCCTCAAGGGATTAATCCTTGACTGACTGCCTATCAGTTTCGATCTAACTTGGCCATCTAGAATATAAGGAACAAATAGATCTCCTTGGTGTCACACAAAAGATCCATAAAATTATTTAGAATTTTCCTAACCCTCCTCCCACCAAAGAATAGTTCAAAAAAGAGCTTATTAAACTTCAGAAGAATATGATATGCAAGTAAACAAAGGTAAGGAAACAGACAAAAAAGGAAAACAAAAAGACTTCAGAGATAAAAACACTCTTAGAAAAAATGTGAAGAAAGGAACATACACAATTCAAAATGCCTATGGGCCAGAATAAGCAAGTCAGCCAGAATTAAATGGCATAAAATGGAAATGAATAATATATAAATCATTTTAAAAAGTAATAAATATGAAAGACAGACAACAGAAGTTTAGCTTATATTCACTTGATGAGGAGCGGTAGAGATCAAACATAGGGCCTCTGCACTGAGCTACGTCTCCAGCATTTTTTATTTTTTATTTTGCGATGTAGTCTAGCTAAATCACTAAACTATTCAGAGTGGACCACAGCCTGTGATCCTCCTTCCTCAGTGTCCAAGAGTGTTGTGATACAGACTTATGTCACCATATTTGGCTGTACAATTGTTCTTGAATAAAGAGCAGAAGAAATGGAAGAGAAGAAATAGTACACAAGAAATCAGCCCTAACTGCTTCCCCACCTCTGTGATGGGCATCAGAGGATACAGTGCAGGCCAGGAGCAGACAAGTTACAAGAATGGGGATAATTCTTAGATTGACAAAGATAAGATAGGACATAGACATGGAGTTGCATATTTATCACACAAACTATAGTGATTTCTTTGTAAGAAGACTGCTTTTTAAAGTCTTGAAATAAAGAATGAATGTCAAATTGTTTACAGCAGCAAAAATCATAAAATAAAGATATATTTCCCTCATGATGGGAGTGTATAAAACTCATGGTCAGATAAGGATCAGGATAAGGTATGACAGAGTTGGGTAGTTAGTACACACATTTTAACTAAACTTCCTGCCAAAGGAACCATACATCACTCCTGAGAATTTTTAGAAAAAGTTGTTTTATCGTTTGTTTGTTGTATCGTTTGTTTTGAGGTGTTTTGTTTTGTTTTGAAGTTTTTGCTGTTTTTTTGCTTTTTGGTTTTTGGTTTTGAGACACGGTCTTGCTTTGTAGTTCAGGATGGCATTGAGCTCACTATATTGTCCAGGCTGGCCTCAAACTCACAGCAAACTCCTGCCTTACATTTCTGAGTGCTGCGATTACAGGTGTGCACCACCATGCCCAGGTTTAGGAGGTTTGATTCTCCCGATCATTATTATTATTTTGTCAAAGCTGTCATACCAAAATTTCCACAGACTGAAGAGGCTTAGACAACGGAAATTTATTTCCTCACGGTAGCAGAGGCTATAAATCCAAGAGCACGCTATCATCAGGGTTGGTGCCTTCCAAAATCTTCACAGTGCCTGTTCCAGACCTTCTTCCTTAGTTTACAGATGGTCATATTCTCTCCATGTACATTATCTTCCTCCTGAACATGTCTGTGTCCAAATTTTCCATTCCATAAGGACATCAGTCAGATTAGATTTGTACCCATCTAATAACTAGATGTTCATTTATCCCTTTAAATACCCTAGCTGCATTCTGAGGTCCTGGTAGTTAAGACTTCAACATATGATTTGCAGGGATGCAATTCAGCTCATAATTATCATATGCCTGTTTGCCAATGTCTATGTCTTCGTGCTTTTTCTCTCATTGCATAAGCAAAACACTGACACCCAAATTTAAGGGAGGAAATGTCCACTTAACCCATAGTCTGCAGAAGTCCCAGTCCATAGGCATCTAGCTCCAAGGATGGGCTGGCAGAAGAGAACAATTCACAGAAAAGCAACAAGGGACCTTAACTGCATCTTTCTGCCCTTTTTATGTTATCTAGACTACTTAGGGAAGGTAGCCCTCACACCCTTAATCCTAGTGCCCTTGAGCCTACAATTGCACTTTGAATCGATTCCAGTGTCACACACTCTAGATCCAGTCACTTATAGAAAAGCCTGATCTATGACTTCATAAGGCTTGGGGTGGGGATCTAAACACAAGCCATAACAGTCTTTTTAACTAAATTTTGGTCTCAGACCAACCTTTTAAATTAAGGCAGACTCACAGACTAAGACTTTTGGAGGAAGTTTCCCTAAAGAGATGATAAGGAGACACATGACAATGTTGGTTGGTGGTATATATCTAGTTAATTCAACAGTACTATTATAAAAGAAATGCTTCTCCAAATATCTATAGCCAAAGAACAAGTAAAAAATACTTTTTAGTTTTGTCAACTTTAAGGAGGACAGTAACTGAAACTAAAAGCTGAGTTTGCTTCCAGACTCTTAGCTACTAACAATCACCTTACTTGAGCAGTTACTGTGTGCAGTGCAGTACCCTATCAATTTTATTTGTTCAATTTCAAGTAATATTCATGGAAATCTAAAAAGACAAAATTGTTTTCTATATTTTAAAAAGAGAAAACTGAAGCTAACTATATAGTCCAGGCTGGCCTCAAACTCACAGCCAACTCCTGCCTCACATTCCTGAGTGCTGGGATTACAGGTGTGCACCACCATGTCCAGATTTAGGAAGTTTAATTCTCCAGATGTATTATTTTGCCAAGGCATTATTTAACTGGACAAAGCTTGCACAGGTAAGTGGCAGTGCTGAAATTTGAATTCGGTTCCCTTAAATTCTTAATCACTATAAAATGTGTGCATTAGGGATTCAGACTGGAGCCTGAAATCCATACTCTTTCTTTCTTTTGGAGGGTAAGGACGCTCCAAGAGTCTAAAAAGAAATCACAAATACATCGCTAAGGAGGTCAGAGCTTTCTCACTTCTGTTTTCTGATGAGGCCTGGGTCTGCCACAGGCTTCTCTTCCTCTTTCATAGCACCGTCTCCTTGTATGGTGCTGGCCAGTGACCCCTCACAGCAGCAGAGCAGGTTCTGCATCTTCACAGTGGACCCCAGGAACCTTCAGCTTTAAATCTAAATTTAAATTTGTTGCATGTGTTTCCCTGAAACCCTACATTGACTTCCCTTCCAGCCACCAACAAGGGTAGAACTAATTTCCATTCATTCCCTGGGCATCTGTTCATTATTTTCAGGGTTTTGCCAAAGGAGAAACCTATTCCAAAGGGAAGATGGGACATAGTAAGAATTGATGCAGATTTCTATTTTACATGAGACAGAATCATTTTCATTGCTTTGCCTCTTATTCAGCCAGTCTAAATTTGTATTTCCAAAAGTCCATCTAATTTTCTAGTTCTTTTCTTTGTTCTGTGAGCATACAAAGAATATCTACTTTTGCTTCTGCTATTTCTATTTTTTAAATTCCCATTCTACAATGACATTTTCCCCTCAATTCTTCCATGTATTTTTCATACCATTTCTCTCACTCTAAAAAGCCCACTTTTTCTTTGCTTCCTGTTAGTTTACTACACAGAAGTCATGACAAGAATAGGTTAACTCTAATGTCTTACTGAGAATGCAGTGAAAACCTCCACGGCAGCTGTGTTCCTGGACAACACACAAGGTCCCAAATGATGCTTTATATTCCACATGCATTGCTCAGGATCTCACTAAGAGAATGTGAGGTTTTTATAAGTGTGTTCTTCAGCAACCTCTACAAAGTAAATGTGTTTACTTTCACACCCCCAACTTCTCTAAAGTTAACCATAGGAAAGAAGAGCATAGGTTTAGTAGCAGTAAACAAATTGTCTCCTAGTTGGCCAGTCAAAATGTTCAGGCCCCAGCTGCTAAGTGCTCCTGCTCAGCTCCCTGAAGTCCCACTCTTTTATTGCAGGACCCCTGACTTCCTCAACAACCAGGGAGTCCCACCTCCTAACACACAGCAAACAGGAAGCTGACTGTCACCAGGTGAAATGAAGACCAAGCCACAGGAAAAACTCAATGCCAAACTTCTATCACCTGCCCAAAGATGTCCTTTACTTTAACTGTGCAACTCAGAATTTTCTTTGTCTAATGGACGGACCATCAATACCATCTGTTCCACGCTCTCACTCAAGGAAAGAATTCTGTTTGTAACATTCCTGAAGTTCAGTCTAATCTGCTGGACTATTTCTAGAAGGCCTTGGGGGACAATATGAAAGAGTCAGCTTCCTCTTTCACATTTCATTTTTATCTCCTCTTTTGCAAGCTAAACTGCTTTGGTTTCTTCCTCAATTCCCAATTTAATACATCTTGTAGAGCCTTCATTTTCTTAAGTTGTTCTACTTGAGTTTTAAAGCTATTTTCAAAATCAGTAACTCTAGTTGCAATTACTGTATTGATACAATGTTATGAATATATTATTTTTGTCATCATGGCAGACAAATGCCAGGGGAGTAGGAGTGAATGTTTAGGGTTCTTCATTACATATTAAAACATATATTAGTCATTATTTTGCTTCTTAATTTTTCACAAATAATTAGACAGGAATGGGGGCATTCATTTTTTACAAATTCAAAGCATTTACTTCATAAATGCCAAACTATTTTTTTAGATTGCTTTTAATTTCACAAGATGCAGTTTCTGAAAAAGAATCATCATCAAGAACTGAAGAATAATGAAAATTAGTTCAAGAAGGGCTAGAAGAAAATGCTTATTACTATGTAAAAATCTAAATGACACAATAAGCTAGATATTAAGGAGAATCACACTGGATAAACATAGGCATGGGAAGCAAACCTTTAAAATTTTTATTATGTGTCCATAGGGGAAAATAAGTAGATACTAAAAAAACAGTAAGCCCAGGCCAGTGCACTGCTTCCTGTATTGAATGGTCAAATATGAGACACTGTGGGGTTATTAAACTTTAGAAGCACTACCTAGAAGACTGAAAGAGGAGAAATGGAAGGTAAGGAAAGAAGAAAGAAAAAGAGGGACACAGTCAGTGACTTAAGAAACCAAACCTGTTTGCCCCAAATAACTAAAATTTCTCCAGGGGAATAGCAAAATACAATAGTTTCATTTTCAAATCCTCTATACTATTTTTTCTGTAGCAACTGTGATGATTCATACACATTAATTAGCTTCCCTATCCATATTATCGGATGTGTACTTGCAAAAAAAAAAAGAATAGGGTATAAGTACTCAAAATGAAAAGACTTAAGAGACAAAAATTTATACCCAAATCTACCACAGTTCATGTAGAAATACAAAGAAAGAATTGTTCTATCCTGACCTGCAGAGTACGCCTAGTCTGCTGTGGGCATGGAGTTATTTTTGTGCTGTATTCTTTTGTGTTGTTTTGTTTTGTTTTCCAGGACATAGCATCTGTTGATACACTTTTTTTTAAAAAAAAAAAAAAAGGAAACAAACACTTTTGCAGATTTACCAGAGACAACATATAAAGCGTCCTTTCCTGAATTGAAAACAGCCACAGATAAAAAGGAGAAACTAATAGGCCATTTTACTCTTACACATTCTTTTTCCTTTGGCCAACACTATGCATTCCATTTACATGTTGTTTTCTTTGTTGAGTCAAGAAAAACAGGCAAATCACAGTGATTGCTTGCCAGAATTATCCCGACTTGGCATCCTAGGAGTTTGAGGTTATTAGCTGATGTATTTGGGATGGTACTCCAGGCTATCAGCAAAATTTCTACTGTTTATACATTTATTTTCAAGTTTAGTGTTTCTACCACCTTAACTCTTGTGGGTGGGTTTCAATTGTATTTAAAATTCCCTGATGTTTAAGACTCAATACCTGATATTCACTCTCTGAGGCTGCTATCAATTAACACAAGAACAAAAGGAGCAGAAACTCAGTTTCTGGACACATTTTGAAAACTATTAAAAAAACTGAAAAATTTTCTTGTGTTTTTCTGGTCAAGACTAAAAGGTTTGAAATACTCAACACTTATTCAGTTTACAGCTACTATGTCTCCACTACTATAACCAGGTTCTGCAAAAATTACAGCATTTGTAAAATATAAAAAAATAGTCCTTGCTCCTCCATGATGTAAAATTTAGCTGAAGCAATTTAAAGAGCATGATGAGACCAGGAGAAAAGGAGCTCTCAGGAGGACCAGACAGAGGAGTAAGATCTTGAACAATTAGGATTCCTGGAGAGTTAGAGAGCAGACTCCAGCCTTGAAGCAGCATGATTAAAAGTGTAAGAAAGGAAACACTTGGAGAATTTCAGGAACATAGAGTAGACCTATGAGGAAGCAAGTAGAAAAGGCAATTAACATGTTAGAAGAGTTTCATTATTCAATTCTATGAAAAGTTCAGGCTTTTCTCTCTTTAGGGCATCAAATGCTTTAACCATTTAAAGCACTTATTTTAAAGCATTTATTAACTATTTAAAGACACCTCTCTCTCTCTCTCTCTTTCTCTCTCTCTCTCTCTCTCTGTCACACACACACACACACACACACACACACATTTATCTCAGGCTGCGTGTTTTAAGACTATTTCAAAGAGCAATTTTAGGTTCACAATACAATTATGATGAAATTACAGTATTTCCCATATGTCTTCTGCCTCCACACATACATTACTGAAATATCTTTCATTAAGCGGTACGTTTGTTACAATTGGTAGATCTATATAGGTACATCATAATCACCAAAATCCATAGTTTACATTATAGTCCACTCTGGTGCCATAGAATCCATGGGTTTTAGGAAAGGTATAAGGACATGCAGCCACCATTATCACACCCTCCAGCATATTTTCACTGCCCTAAAAATTCTATGGGCTCCATTTGCTCTATATTCTTTAATGCATGGATTTATTTTCTTTTTCATTTGTGAAGCAACCCAACAAATAAAATGAAGGAAAATTTTTTAAAAGTAGACACATTTAATTGATCATCTTGAATTTTTAGCTCTGTCAAGAGATTTTTCTGTATTATATCACTTAATCCTTTCCACATCCAACAATGTAGACATTATAATGCTTATTTTATAAATGGAGAAACTGAAGCTTAGAAAGTTTGAGTAATTTCCCCAAAGTCACGTTCCAATAAGTAATAGAGCTTGGATCTATGGCTTACCCTGTACCACCACACACAGATCAATGCAGAACATAGAGAAGGGGGAAAAGGAAGTTACCGGAGAATACGAAATAATGCATGAGGAGAAACTAAAAAGATAGCACTGGCCTCAAAGTGATTCATGCAGAATTCTGAACAAAGAGTGGCTGAACAAATTAACCGGATTAAAGATCTTAGAACTGATGGAAGATACTTCCAAAGAAAATGAAGTATTAGGCTCAGCTATAATTAATGTGAGCCCCTAAATTCACTACTTTATTATAAGTGATCTGTGGGGATCATCTCTGCATGACTAGAAGCTGGCTGGGAAAAGTGATCTATTTTATAGAACACGTCCTCCTTCTTTAATAAATATGCATTCCTTACAATAAAATGTCTACAGCTATCCCAAAGATAGCAGGATATACCACGGCAACCATGTTTAATTTCCTATTAACTTAATCTGAAGCTTTGTATTGCTTATTTTGACTGATTTTATTTGAATCTGTTATGTTTGATAGTATCAAGTCTGAGAGTATAAGCAACTACTCTGAAGACAATAAGATTCACTATGATACCCATTCTGCTTTGATTATTACCCTCTTTTGAAGTCCTATAATATATCAAATGTTTTATTTTTATTGATCCTGTTCTGTACTGCTATGTTCAATTTTATTATGCCTGATAATAAGGGAAATTCTATTGACAATAATAAGAGACATCATGGTAACCATTGTAGATCACCATTTTAGGTTTAAGTCATGCACTATGTCAGTCCTTTTGTTTTGACTGACCCCATTTTGTTTTTTCTCATTTGGTTTTATTCTCTTCAAAATAAAAATAATTTTTAAAAAAGTAGGAATGATAACCATGCTCCAGGAAATAAAGGTGAACACTCTTGAGAAAAAATGGTCAGGTGGGAAATGTCAACAGATCAACAAACAGGTGGAAGTTTCTTTTAATGGAAATTTTAGAACTGTAGAACTCCAATCAATAATCAAACTAACATATTCACAGGATGAGTTTTGTAGCAAAATGGAGATATCCAGAAAGAGTGAGCTGGAAGACAGATGAAATCACATGTTAACAGTAGAGTGAAAAGATTGAGGGAAAGAAGCCCCAAAGAGGGAAAGACCTATGAAGAGAAATCAAGAAGTCTCACCTTCATGTCATGTGCATTTCAGGAAAGAAGGGAATGGTGGAGAGCATTGATGTGGGGTGAGCAGCTTATCCTAGAAGATTCCTAAGTTTCTCAGTGGATTGCTGGGTCCCAGCTCAGTCGCATTCCACTGCTCTTCCCTTCCCACAAAGCATGAACAGATTGTGAGAGACCACATGGCACTGTGGCCAAGGTCACCCAGATCCCGCTTCTGTGCGTCTGTGAGCAAATTGCTTCACCTCTCTCAGCCTCTGTTTTCTTGTCTGAACAGTGGGGACAGTTAAGTTACCATGATCCTTCTCATACATTCATTATCTCATTAAATCCTCAATGAAAAAAAAAAAAACACTAAAATGTCTACTTTTACATTTTTAGCATTTTTATATATCTACATGCCATTTTATATTTATCAGAATTTTAGCTTGCTCTCAACCTCAACCTAAAATCTAAAAAATAATGATATAATTTTAGTTGGACTGTACAAAATTTGAATAAACATTTTTGCCCCAAACTTCAACAAAATAACATATGAGCTAATTTAAGCCAGAAAGTCTCAAGAGAAAAGTTGATGAGCTTCAGGTGGTTGAATTCTTCAAGACATACATGTGTTTTACTTTCCTAAGTCATAAATGTCATAGGCACCACTTAACCAGAAAGGATAAACATACTTGAGATGGATCGTGCCTGCTCTAAATCAAACACAGCAGAAACAGAAAATGCATTGGGAAAGGACATTTTTCTCAAAGAATCATTATTACAATTAACATTTTTTGTGGGCGAAGGGGGAAAATAATTGCATTCTTTGCAGTAGTCAACATTTCCTTAAAAAAATAAGCATTTCTCTTTTGGTGGGATTTTTGCTGACAAGAGACAATGCCCCATATGTCTAGTTCTTGGTGCAAATGTGAGCATTTTGAAAAAAAAAAAAAAGACATTCTGAAAGCCTATTAAGAGGAGTCCTCCTAACCACGGTCAGGACATAATGACACTGAGGTAACATAGAAGAGGTAGCCTTCCTAAAAGGGTCTACCCATGGAAGGTGCAGAAACTGAGGTGAGAAGAATGGAAATTGTCTGAAGGGTTTGTATTTGTCCCCTGCTACTTAGGAAGACTGTCTTCAAAGCATTTAAATCGATATAGGATTTATCACAGGTTAGCTCTCTAAAACTACTCGCCCACCTGACCTCTTTGAAACAAAGCACGTCTCCCTGTGCTGTTGCAAAAGCAACCACACTGAAATACCATGTGTGTCTCATTCAGAACACACAGGTTCCCACTCCTCTCCTCATTTTGTAGCTTCTCTTATGTTAACAGTGTCTCCCATTAGGTGATAATCTCTTTGGTGGAAAACTACCAAAAGGCAGCACTTTTAAATACTTACTATGACATTAGGCTATGAGTTTCATGTGATTTATCTTATTCAACCTTTCAAAACTCTGTTAGGAACCACTATTATCCTTGTTTTACAGAGAGGGATGTTGAGGTTTAGAAAGATTAAATAAGATCCCTCAAAAAGCTTACACCAGTATATACTCCAAAGTATTTAGTTACATTAATTCTGTGGCATATTCTTTCCCATTTAAACATCTTTGAAATTGTTTGCATATCTAAAAAAAAGTCTATTATAGCTAAAACTGGTGGTGTTTTGGGTTTTGCTTTTGGCTTTTTGAGATAGGGGCTCACTGTTAGTAAAGGCTAGCCTTGAACTCACTCTGTAGCACAGGCTGGCCTTGAAATCACATCAATACTTTTACCTTAGCCTCTTGAGTACTGGGATTATAGATGTGTGTCACTAAATCTGACTCAAAAACTGGTAGTGTTTTTCTTCCTTAATGGTTTGTTAAAATAGCACTGTATCTAACCTCTTATGGCATCTTTATTTTTATAATTTTATACAGCCACCTATGATGGTCAAATCTAATTCTCTTTTAGTATCTGACCTCATTGCAGCATGCTCAATATTTCTTCCACTCAAAATTTCTCCCACTACATATTCAATATTTCTTCCACTAAATTCATACGCTGAAATACTACAAAATAACATGTGATAGAAGAGATTACTAGCTGCCTAAAATAACCAATATCCCTATTTGTTTAGTCACTGATCACTGATGTTTAGCTGGACCCATGGTAACTAAGAAAAAGGACAATACTTCCCAGCATCCCTTGAAACTCAGCATGCTCAGGTTCTTAAATTCTGGCTAATGTGAGTTAAGCAGAGGTGTTGTGTATGACATCTGAGAAGTGTCCTTAGAGGGAAGAAGTTTGCATTTTCACTTGTCCTACATCCTCCTGCACAAAACACAGCAGTGAGGGCTAGTACAGCCATAGGGTCTTTAGACCACATGAATAAAGTTTGTACCTTAAGATTTACAGAGGGAGATGAGGAAGTAGCCCACACCCCTGACACGCTCAGGGTATCCCATATCTACTGGAAACTGCCTCCTCTTAACATTGTATAGTTGAAGGAAAATGCTCTGTGTATTTAAACAAATTTAGATTATCCATCAAGTGTAACCAGATATAATAACATCTGGAGAACAATTTAGTACTTGAAATTGGAAAGGTATTTGACAAGTTTTAAATATCACAATGGCTAAGCAGATGTGGTCAAACAGTAAACATCGAGGGCATAGGTATGGAAAACTAAAAAGCTGCTAGCATTTACATTGCAGTAGTAAAGCATTTGGTGAAAATGAAACTTTCTGATCTTAAAAGGCAGACAGTCTGCTGACTGAGTGTACAGCATATAGAATATTCAGTGTTTGATAGCTTCTTCTTCCCTCCTTTAGCAAAAGTTTTCAGAGTTAGAGCTAAAGAGTCCACAGCAGACAGAAGAAAATAATCATTTGGTTAAGCCAAGCATTCTTTACTTGTGTTCTCATTTACAAGCTGACCAAAATAATAATCTGAAACTTGGCAGAACTGAAATAGTCATCATTAATACCCAAAACTGAAGGAGGATTTAGCAGGGATAGCAAAGCCTCGGCAAGAACTAAGAATGGTGTCCTGTCCTACAAATTTGATGAGCCTTCTCACAAAAGTAACAGTATTGTTTTCCTAAATAAATCCACTGGTAGAGCCGCTACTGAGTTAAGTAGAAGAGGGATAAAACAGGAAAAGGAAAGAAACAAAAATGTTAAAGACAATACTTCAGGCTTAAGTATGACCTCTTAATATCAAGAAAGAACACAAAATATCAAGGCACAAAATTTAATAAACATCTGTGCTAGTCCATTTTTTACTGCTATAACAAAGTATTCAAGGCTGGGCAATATATAAAGAAAAGGGATTTATTTCACTCACAGTTCTGGAAATCTAAGAGTATGGCTCTAACATCTATCCAGCCCTACTGAGGACCCTGCCTGCCCATACCACATGGTAGATGGCAACATGGTGGGAGTGCACGTGACAAGGAGAGATGACATGGTGAGACAGACAGCAGCAAAGTGGGGAAGGCCAGTCCTCCTTTCCCACAACTCATTTTATTTTTTATTTTATATTGGTACCAGTAATCGAACTCAGGATCTTGTGCTTGCCAGATAAGTGCTGTGCCACTGAGCTATACCCCTAGCTTCCCACAGCTCATTCTCACAAGAGTTACATCACCCAGTAAAACCACCTTTACTCTCTATCAAGGGGATACTCCCAATAACCTATTCACCATCTACTAGTCCTGTTTCCCAAAGCTTCTACACTTTTATACTACCCCAATGAGGATCACACTTCTAACATGTGAAGTCTTGAGGTCAAACCATATCTAAACCGTTGTAGCCTCTTCTAGGGCTCAGGCAAGGGCAAAGTACAACCCCTGAAAATGTATGTCCCCTTAAAGTTCACAAACCATTTTTGTTTTAGCCTAGTCCAGTGCTTGCCACTCTACAAAAAATGTTTCTCACACACTGAACTGACCAGAGGCAAATTGACTTGAATCTTTCTGTTCTGCTATAGCACCCCAAACTCAGACTACAAAAAGCCAACAACAGATGAACCCTCCAAACAATGTTAAAGCTAGCAGAACCTACACCAGCCACAAGGTTATGCATTCTTTTCAATCCCACCTCAATATCAAGATGGAGACAAATAAACAAGGATGAAAGAACCAAATGGCAATGCTAGTTGTTACAAGGAAAAAAGAGCAAGAGATATTCTCTCATGAAGGGCTTCCAAAGGAGAAAACAAACCTATGCCCATCAAAACATAACCACTATTAAATAATTACAGTCATTTATTTCCCTTTCTTTTTTTAAATGAAGCTCATTATCACAATTATGTTCTATTTTACCTTAGTATATTGGGTGAATTTACATAGTTTAGTTCCTGTGTTGCTATAGAGCTCTACTAGGCTGCATTTTCTAAATGTGGAGTTCAATGCACTCATTATAAGATGAAGTCATGGATTGAATTTTGTCCCTAAAAATTAGTATATTGAAACTCTATCCCCCAATACTTGATAATGTGAAGAAATAGACCCATTGAAGATATAACTACTTTATATGGGTCCTTACTGAAGCATAGTGGACTACTAACACAATATTAAAGGACACTATCAGATCAGAAATACAGACACAGATGGTACATGGCTTGAATGTTATGTAAGGATGAAAGCAGAGGTCAAGGTGATACTTCTACTTGCCCAAGATTGTCACAAACAACCAGATGTTAGAGCAGAGGAATGGGACAAATTCTTCCTCATGGTCCACAGAAGAAACTAATCCTTCTAGTACCTTATTTTAGACTTTTAATCTCCAGAATTATGAGACAAATATCTGTTTTTAAGACCCTCAGTTCGTGGTCTCTTTTTATGGCATTCCAGCAGACTAATGCAGATGAAATTTGAAGGTTATCTTCTTCATTCTCCTTGTGGGAGAAGGTAAGTGTATAAAGGATAAAGAATAAATAATTGAATGATCAAAGGGCAAGATGTGATGGAAACTGCTGATGTTCCTGGGATTTGTTCTTCCCTCTCTCCTAGCAGTATAATCATTTATTCTGAGCTACTGGCCTATCTCCCTTTGGAATTGGGTATGACCTTATGACCACATTCTATCCAGTAAGATGGAAATGGAAGCCTTATAAACAACTTTTATAGCTGTTTCTAGAGAAAAGTATACATCTTCATTTTCAACCTTTGTTTGCTTTTTGTTTTTATCACTGGCCAGAAGATAATAGGATAGAGCACAAGAAGTCATTTTGGACCATAAGGTAAAAACTACAAGTTAAATGTGATAAAGCAACATAGTGGAAAGATCTTGGGTCCATGGCAACAATGAGAAACTCTGCAATTAACTTGTCTAACATGAAGGAACAAAATTGTGTCCTGTTTAAGCCATGATCATGGGAGTTTTCTGTCACTCCAAGGGTGAATTGTGATAGTCATAGCAAATCATTCATTAGCATTCATTGTCTACTTCCTCCTTTTAGTAATAGACACTCTAATACTTTAGCTCAGTTAAAGACTAATCATTGCAGCTAACTAGATCCACATGACTATGAGCAAAAACGGGAAGTACACAAAAGTGATATGTGCAACCTCTAGAACATGTCTTTAAACTATTGATCATACATTCCCTAAATCATTTCTCCATTCCTATAGTGGCAAACCAACTTTCACCATACACACAGGAGCATTACCCTAGGGGATGGCGGCACAACATAACTGGAACTAGATCTACTGATGACCCTGGTGGTAGGCATGATCTGTGCTATTATTTGACAGTGGAATAAGTTTTAATTCACTGAATATGGAGACCTTTTTGTTAAATCAATTTAGTCACCTCTTATGTACATGATTTTGACCTTGAGAAATTTGCAATTATTTTAAAATTTACTATAAAGTTTACCGTAAAATCATAGTGGGGTGGAGAACTTTTAGAAAAATGACCTGAAGGACAATTTCTGGGACCTCCCAGGAAATTGCCAGTTGGCTCTGAGTAATCTACAAGAATATAATTTTTTTAAAAAACTTCTGAGTGCTGGGGCTAATCTTTAATATTGAGAACTAATCTGATCTCTAGGTCTAGCATGAACTGGATATATGGGTCACTCAGTAGTTCTTCTATATCCTGGCCCTTCATGAGTGATATATTGGCCCTTTCTATTGGCCAAGTTGCCCTGTGGTTTGGTGCCAAACCACTGAGATCGTCTGCATAACTTCTTGTACTACCTTCTTAGTGGAAACAATAATGTCTAGTGTATGAGTGTATTTACAATTCAGACCCCAGAATTTTTAATACACATTATATAGCTTAGGTTAAAAAAAAACTGAATAACACCTTGTCCAGTAAAACTGGGCTTATCATCTGTGCATGATTTATCTACATCTTCTCCTTCCCTGAAGCAATGGCAATTACATCAATTGTACTCTTTTCTGCTATTGGTTACTCAACCCCACCCCCCCACATACCTTTCATGTACCTCACAAATAGGCAAAGATCCCACACTAATCAATCTTTGTTGCTCCCAATAGACTTGAAGAGATGGAATACTCTATTCTACTTTCTCCTCTAGCCACAAAAATCTTCCCTGATGCCCAGTTACCCTTTCCCTTATGTGTCACTGATGACTCTTTTGAAATAATCCATATAACTCTGTTCGTGTAAAATCCAAGTACCTGTACAATAAAAATGACCTGGAGTGTCTTTCATTTATGTAACATAAACATGTCTGAAGACTAACAAGTATCAGTCTAACTAATCTGTAACATGATATTGAAATGTCTATTTGGACTCAGGTACTGAAAACCAAGACATAAATACCTGGGGGGCCACAGTGAGAACGTGTCATGTCTCTGGGCAGTTTTCTCCCCAGCTCTGACTTACATGTGACTTTAAAAATATATAAGACACACATGCCCAAACATCTCAAAATGAAATGACTGGATTCATATTTATGAAGATTGTAGCCAGGTGAGATTTCTGACAAAAACCTAACCAGATAAGTTGAAAAAATGAAAACCTTTGCAAAGTGAAGAAGAAGATAGTTTCTGTAAGGAAAAAGATTCAGTTTCATTTATATAAATTTATATCACCTTTCCTGGTCATGCAAGCGTACCAGGCATACCTCTGAGCCATGTGATAGCTAACAAACGCTACAGACTGAGATGCCTAATATCGCTGCGTGAAGCCCTCACCTGCCTCCTTCCTAGCTTGCTTCTTGACACTTACAGTGTTGGTCTCTCTTGTTAGAAGCACTCTTTTCTCCTTTAATTGATAATTTATAACTGAATTGAAACTATAATTCAGTTTCCAACAGTATCCCACCCATTCCTCTTACCACAGAAGTACACTACGCCTTTAGATCCTGATATATGCTATTTTTCCTGCCACATCTTCCCTGCTGTCAGACAGACTCTCATTCATCTTGGGGCAGCGATTAATTCTTAACAGACAAGAAGTAAAGATGCCAAACATTGCCATATATTCAGAATATGTGAAATAAATCCCAGCTTATATGGTTTCTCCAAAGGATTCTAAAACTGTCTAGTGTCTCAATGCTAGTATCAACAACTCATCTGTCATCTATGAGTCTTAGAAGCCAAAAGTTCATGAGCTACTATAAACACTAACATATATGTCCACATGACAGAGCAGCCTGAGGGAACTGGGGACTTGAGGCCGCCCTGAAAGTAGTAGCCACACTTAGAATTAACATGATGGCCCAGAGCTCCATTTGAGGTACCCTCCAGTGATCCCACAAGCACATGCTGAAGTCTCAACACAGGCTTCAGTGGGGCTCAGTATTTCAGTATTGGTCAAGCTCTTCAGAGAGCCAGAAGCAGTTGGGGGAAAGGGGTGGCAGAAATAAGAGAGACAGAGACAGAGACTTAAAGAGAGAAATGTTCAGGGAATAAGGGGACTGACAAATCCAAATTTTACAGAGCAGACTTGCAAAACCTGAAAATTGCTACAGAAGTTGATGCTGCAGTCTTGAGTCTTTGAAAGAAATGTGAATGCTATCAGAATCAAAATGGTGCCATTGTGTCAGCCCTAATAGAATAAATAAATAAAGGTGGGGGACTATGAAGGAAGATTTCTTATGCATGATTGCCTATCACAAAGGCTCTGCCAGAACAATGAGGTTGCACCTTACATTAAGGCATCCGCCCAGCAACTTCCTGTTCAACTTCAGACTCATACACTCTAGTTATCACTATGGCTAAATATTATTGCTTTAAAATATCTGATATAATTTTCCTCACATTTGTCTTTGAAAACTTCATCTCACTTCAATCTCATTGAATATAGGCCTGTAGTTTGCTATGCCAAGTGTATTCATTCCCATTGCAATACCCTGCTATTCCCTAAAAAATATATTCTTTGAGGAGTCGCTTTTGTACATGTTTCCAGACAGACAAGTCAAAATCAGTTTAGAGGCAGAATTTCTTTCTTTTGGGGAGACATCAATATTGTATCTGACATCCTTAAAAAGATTAGATGAGACCACACACATACAAAGGATAATCTGCTTTACTTCAAGTCTACTGATTCAAATATTGTTATAATTTGGATTCACAATGCCCCCCAAGGACCCATGTGGCTGGGCACTATTATGGGGTAGTAGAACTTTTAAGAGGTAAGGCTTCTTGAAAGGTCTTAGGTCACTGAAGGCATACATTAAAATGTACAGTGAAATCCAGACCCTTTTGTTCAGAGCTTTATATCCGTTCCATGAAATAAATGTTTTGCTTCTCCATGTGCTCCCAGCATGATCTATTGCTTTACCACAAGTTCCAGAAGCAGTGGACCCAATTAACTGCACCTTCAAACCTCTGAAACTACATCAACTTTTCCTCTATTTAAGTTAATTTGCCTCAGGTATTTTTTACAGTAATGGAAAGCTAAGTAACACGAATGTTAATCACACGTTTGGCCAAACAACTAGGTATGCTGTTCTAATTGAGTTGACATATAAAATTATCCATCACAGTTCCCAAAAAGTCTGACAAGATGTTTGGGTGCTACTCCCTTTCTCCTGCACACCATGTGTAGGAGCCGATCCATCCTTCCCAAGTAGAAAGTCACTTTCCAAACATCAAACATCAGTAGAGGATCCTACTGTTCAAGAAGCTGCTTAGCCCCTCCTGATACTAGGGATAAGTTTTGCCTTCTACAAGACAACTCTCCACATGAAGATGAAAAATGGGGTGCTAATTCTTTACATTCTTGCATGAATAGCACAAGCCCCTCACCTCACCACTGCCCTGAAAGGGAATTGAAATGAATGATTTATACAATCACAAATTCCACTTAGTCTTGTACTTCTACACTGCATCCTTTAAAACAAGACTCTTTGAAATAGAGATCACTCAGAGAACACTATATTGTTAACATTTTACTTAAAAGTTGAGCATTTTGTGTTAACATTTATTTTCTCTCTTTAAATATTTTAAAATCTATACTCAAATATGCTTATTTACTCTGTAAGCTTATACTTAATTTCAGAAATAAATCTTTTCCCCACCACATTTCATAAGGGAAATTATAGCAGTGAGAGAATTCAGACACCAGAAGATATATCCCAGGTTCAAAACCACGTGTGTGGATCTGTGAAATCCCATGGTAAGTCAGAAGGCAGAAAATACCCAAAACAAAATAGGAAGGAAGAGCCAGCAAGTGCTCATTTCCCTGCAGTTTTCAGCACTTCTAGCCATGGAGCCTTGACCAAGAGCTCTGAAGCTGAAGGAGAAGAACTTCATTCAGTGGAGTTAAAAACAACATACAACACCATCACCACAAGGGATTAAATTTGCCAAATGGTTATTCATTTTCTAGCAAGACAATTGCAAGCAAGTGTAGCACCCCTAAATGAGTGGCAGATCCTAGTAGCACTGTGGAAATTAAATTAGTTTCTCTATTCTTAGTACAATAGATTATTTAAATTGTAATGGATGGCTGCAGACAGTGCCCAAGGAACTTGCATTAAACAAGGAAGTGGCCACTGTTTCTGCTTTGTGCTGATCTGCCCTGTCCCTTAAGAGGAAAGCTAAGCAGCATGCAAAAGCTGATTTTATATACTTTATTACCATCATTGGTAATTAGCGTTTATGGAGCATCTGAGGTACACTAAATACTAAGCTGCCAGCAGACTCTAGCCTAAATTCAGCTGCAAAATATCAACAAAGACCATGCACCAAAACTCCATAGCCTGAAGACTCAGACTTGCCTCGTCAAACTGAGAAATGTCTGGTGACACAACCGGAAAAAGAAGTGGCCAGAAAAAACTTGAAAGAGGAAAGCAGATCTTTGGAAATGTGTCATTTCTCCCCCTCACCCATTAACCTCTTTTGGAGGACATTTGCAAAGGTGAGGATCATAGTTAACAAAAATGGATCCTAGCATGATAGAAAACAAAAAACATTTTGATTCTTTGATAAAAAGAAACATTTTTGTCATTCATACTACAGGTAGAATTCCTAGTAAAATTTTAAAAAAATAGCCTTAGTTACCAAATTTTGAATTTGAAATAGAACAGAAATTCCCTTGTAACAAAAAGAAAATCTGATTTTGCTTTACAATGGGTCATTTTAGCGGGAGTCAAATTCCTAGCGTGCTATCCTTGTGACTTTAAACAACTCCGTTAATTTTTGTGTCTCAGGTTCCTCATTTGCAAAATGGAGATAACAGCAAAGGCAGTCTCAAAAGCTTTCCATGAGGATGAAGTAAGACAGCACACGTGGAACAGTCTAGCATGTACTTGGCACATAGTAGATGGTCCATACGTGTTAACGTAATTATAATGTGAAGGCCCTTTACAAACTGTCAAGTACGGCACCGATGCAGATTATAACGTTGCCCTTATACTACAGGAATGGTTAAACCATGTGCTTCCCACTGCTCACAAGTAGCATGTTTCCTTTTTATAAACAGACAGGTTTGCGAGGGAGTAGGTATAGGTTTCCACTTGCTTTCTACCAACTGAGCTGAAATGCCTCATTCCCTGGACTGCTGTTTCATTTCCGTAATCACAATTTTCATCCTTTTGAGCATATTAACTCTTTAAAAAGTTTTTGAGAGTCAACTGACAGGTAATCCCAGGCAGCATTAGCTATTTGGAAGTTTGTCACCAAACCGGAAGAATGATGCACTTTCCAACTTCAGCCTCCTTCTCCTGTTTTCCCTTCTACCATCTGTCACCTTGGCCCTCACTGTCTATCTGAAATGCCTTCCTCCTCCAGCTTCGTGTTAGCAGGCTCTTACCTCTCTCCTCCTGTGAATCTCAAGTCCAGGAAACCTACTGAGGAACGTCATTCTGGATCACGCTCACCTCCTGCTCGCCCTTGCAACCTAGCACTCAACACAGTGTATACGTTTCTGTACCCACACAACACTACTGCGTGTTGCATCCCTAGTTTATGACACTGGGTAGTACCCAACATCAGACTTCCAATAAATTTGTTTGGGTGTATGTAATACAAGTAAATACCCAAAATATTCTATTTAGAATAATTCAGAAGCTCTTTTAATGATGAAATAAACAACTGTTCCATCCTATTTGTGGTTCTGATTGCCATAGCCCTGCTCTTCAAATATTCCTTCCCCTTTTTTTTTTCTTTCTTCCTACATCCACAATTTCAAAATAACCTCCCCATTTGAGTGGTTATAGGAGACTGGAGGTCACATGGGTTGCGTGACATGTCTGTTGACTCAACAGGCAAGCACAACTCTTGCAAGGATAGCTATAGAGAAATTAGGAAAGAAACGTGTCATTGCACACAACATACCTGCTGCAGTGGGAGAAACATGTGTGGGAAAACCACATATTTCTGCTTTTCGTTGCTCATGCAGGTGGGAGCTTTGGGCTGCCTGAAAACATACCACGCTTCCCTGGAACATTCCTTCTGTGCCTTCGCACTTTCTCTTTTGTCTTCAAGTCTCCAACCCCACCTACCCACTATTTCACTGGAAGATGTAATTCATCCACATAGAAGCAGAAAGACAGAAATCAAGAGAATACAACTCCCACATGCTTCTGCCTCCACACCTGGTCCAGCCATCAACGTCTGCAGCCTTAAGCTCAACTTTCATCCTGGTGGAGTCTAGTCTTGGCCCTTCTTGACTCCTCAAGGACACTTCTTCAGTTATTCTCTCTCCTGTCACAGTAAAACTTCCTTCTATACAAATTCCCTTCATAAGAAAACATGTTCTTTCCTTCTCGTCTTAATGCAAAAGTCTCCATTTGTTTCTTCAATATTCTCCTTCACTTTATAAAAAAAAAGGGGGGTATTCCTCCAAGAGCTCTCATGAAAAGATGTGTATTTTGGTTTTTTGTTTGTTTGTTTTGTTTTATTTTCAGTTAAATTCTGTCTCTGAAATCCACACCAGTGACAATGTCACCTTCAAAACTCCACACAGGTCTCCAGTGTCCTCCACACCACTAAAATCATAGTGTGGTCTCTGTCCTCATCTGTTTGACATTTCAGCAACATTTCAAGCAGATCAGATCTATCTCCTCTTAACACCTCCCTCACCTTGTTTTTCCCCATCTAGACATTCTGTCTTGCTTACTGTTCTGGCTTCACTCCATCTCCCAAATCTCTAAATGTTGTCTCACCCCTGGCTATGTCTCCCATTCTCTTCTTTATTTTGCTCCTTTTGTAAACTCTGAGGCATATAGGTTGAAATACTATTTTCATGCTAATGACTACCAAAGACGTCAAACAGGTCTCTTATGGTATTGAAAATAGCTCTGCTACAACGCCCAACCAGCACCTTTGATGGTAAATTGCAAATTCATTTTCTCAGTTGTTCAGGCTGAAACTCTTGGAGTCATCTTTGGTTCCTTTTTCCTTTATATCCCGCAGCAGCACTGTCAGCAGATTCATTTGGCTCCACTTATTTTTCACCTTCATCAGCATCTTAAAGTATTAGAACACTAAGCTTCATGCAGCTTCACAAATTCTCAAGGAACCACAAATACAATCAAGGATGCTAAAGAACATAAAAGCCACAACTCTGCCTGCAACTCAGACACCTCCTCCTCCTCCTTCATCCCCTGTGTCCCAGTCCATCAGTCCAAGTGATCCTAGAAAAATAAAAATTGAGTCGAATTATTCTTCATGCTGAGACCATACATTGGCTTCCCAATCCACATTTAATAAAGCAATTTTTTTGCCTTGACCTAAAAGAACTCCATAATTTGTGTCTCCCCTATTCTGTTATTCTATTTTCAATTATTCTTCCCATCACTCCCTCCTGTCCAGCTATTGCAAAGGCCTCCTTGCTCTTCCTGTTCACACTAGGCATGGTATTGCTTTGCTTCTGAAGCTGAATTTGCTGTTTCCTGGGATTGTCTTTCCCCATAATTCATGTCCATACTCCTTTGGGTCTTTATTCATATGTCTTCATTTCTCTCTCAGTGAATTTCCAAGCCACCTTTCACCCAGTCACCTTTGCACCCTATCAACCTGTCCTGTTTTTCTCCTTGCTACCTTATCACCGCCTAACATCATATACTTCACTTGCCTGAATTATTATCTCACACCCTTCACGAAAATGCAAGCATCTTGGAAGCAGAATTTGTGTCAGATTTGTTTGTTGCTGAATATCTAGTGAGCGAAATGATTCCTGGCACATAATAAATGCTTATTAAATATATTTTAGATGGAGAATGAATACACAAATTAATAAACAATAACTACCAGGAAAAAATAATTGGCATCTTTATATTTGCTCCCAATGTCCTTATGTGGAATGACATTCAGTGTACATTGAAATAGAGGCTGGTCAAAATACTAAAAGCATTTTAAAAGTTTCCCAGAAAATAATAAAAATGTATTTTGAAAATAGGCATGTCAAACATACATTGGGTCACCAGGGTTTAGTCCCTATTTTTGGCATTGCCAGAAAGAAAATTCTAGAATGATCCCAGTTTCAAAGCTTTACATCAGAGCACACACAGTTTCAGAAACTAAACAGGTAATTTATAGCCTGTTCCATGATAACATGGAAAACAAAGTCACATCCAATTTATATCCCATCCCCTTTATGTGTCGACCCAAACAAAAAGGTTGAATTCTTTATTCCTTTATTAACAATTTCTCAAAGAAAGCATGAAAGAATAAAATCTCACCTCATTATTCACTGACTGCACTTTTGAATCAACTTTATACTTGGTAAAAATACAACTTAATGAAAATAAGAAGCAATTGTCTAAAGTTGATATAAGTACAAAGCCATTAAGAAGAGCTTATTCTGGCCCTCAAGCAAGGCCAGCAGATTGCTGTAGCTGCTGGTTTCAAACAGGAGCCTAAAGAGAATTCTTTCTGTGGTCTGTTGGCCATTTCAGAACCTTGGAAATGTAATGGTCAATTCATCAGAAAGAAATAGCAGGTGAGTATGGCAGACTTTCAGCAGCCTGAAGGAGAGAGACCCTGGTGCATCGGGACCCGCACCATGCAGTTGACCTGCACAATGCAGTTGACTCGGGGTGCCGGGAGAACAACGAGCTCCTCCCCTCTCTGGGGGGTGGCTGAGAGTGTGGCAGACTTTCAGCCGCCTGAAGGAGAGAGACCCTGGAGCGTCAGGACCTGCACTGTGCCATTGACTTGGCATGCCGGGGGAACAAGGAGCCCCTTCCTTCTCTGGGGGTTGGCTGTGAGTGTGGCAGACTTTAGACAGCCTGAAGGAGAGAGACCCTGGTGCGTCGGGACCTGCACTGTGCAGTTGACTCAGGGTGCCAGGAGAACAAGGAACTCCTCCCCTCTTTGGGGGGCAGCTGTTAGCCTGCCGGTGCGCAGACTGAGAATCGAACATCTCATGTCATCCTGTCCCCTGTCCTGTGTGCCCCTCCCTAAGCAAGTGGGAGCCAGTTAACTACACATCTTGTGAAAAGATTGGGGTTTTCAAAGATGGTGGATCTAGAAGTAGTAGGATATAGAGCCTCTCTGAGAGAGATAGTCAAATGCCAGAATAGAACACCCTGGAGGGATCCAAACAGAGGGAGATGGACTCTCTCAACCTAGGAAGAAACTGAAGGGAAAGAAACCGCTCAAATACGAGGTCCTGGGGCTACCATTAGAGAAGCTAAGATCGGCAAGCACTGCACTCTGGCTGAGCCGCCTGAATCCGTGCCCGAGATCCACTTGAGCGACCAAACCTGCGCTGAAGCGACTGGCTTGAATGGCTGGAGCATGGAGCTGAACAGCCCTGAGCCCAGCTCACCTGGAAACGGCCCTGCATGTGACCCACACAGAGGCACCATGAATTCGCACTGCAGCTGCACTGAGGTCAGAGGTCGGGGATCCCAGTAGTTCTCGGGAACTGGCATGAACACACAGTGAGTGATGGGAATGGGATCCTCCCACGGGAAAGGAACAACTAACTAGATGACATATTGGAGTTGGGCAGGAAAGTCCTGGCTCTGTAAGGAAGCGGCTTCAGTTGGTTGCTCCCCTTGCAGAGCAGATTAGAGGGATCTGCTTGGACTGGGCTGGGACCCAGTTGGTTGTCACAAATCAATTGGTTCCCTGAGGGCAGCCCACACTGATGCAGTGAAGGCCCGCAAAGGTCGACTGGCCCAGAGGGGAGGAGCTAGCATATACTACCCTTGCTTGCACTTCACTCTCTGATAGCAGACAGCAGAGGACAGAAGCCCTTAGCCTATGTGCTCCAGAAGAACCCTAGCCAACAAGAAAAGGGGCTGGGAATTACACTATACACATGTATGGAAGGAACCAAAAACATGATGAGACGGAGAAATAAGAAAAAGCCCCCAGCCCTCAACCCTGAGAATATTGATGCAGGAGAGTTAAATATAAAAGAGATTGAGGGCAGTAAAAATGCAACATCAAACACAGCATCAGTGGACATAAAGAGATATCTTCGGGACCTCATAAATGAGATCAAAACTGAAACATTAATTCAAGTTAAACAAGAGATAAGTAGATTAATAAAAGAAAGGCTGAGCATCTCTCAAGAAGACACAGACAGAAGAATGGAGGAACACAAAAGGAGAGAAACATTCAATGAAGAATATAAAGCAAACCTAGAATTCATGAAGCAGATTCAAAGAGATTATCAGCAAACTAATGATTCCATAGAAAGTTGGCAAAACTGCTTGAAAGAAACCAAAGATAGACTATCAAAAATTGAACACAGGGTTGCAATGTGTGATCATGAAAGGGACGATCACTTAAAAATAACAAGGGAGCAGGCAGTAACCATACAAAGACTAGAAGACGACAAGAGGATCTATAACTTAAGAATAAAGCATGTGAATGAAGAAGCAGGAGTCAAAACAGAAGAACTGCAAAGGCTATTCACAGAAATTATTAAGGAAAACTTCCCAAACATAGAAAAATGAAATGATATGCAGATGTATGAAGCATACAGAACTCCAGCCACCTACAACCAAAACAGAGCTACAC
>PVJX010024248.1:0-28305 GCA_004027295.1 Dolichotis patagonum | reverse complement strand
ATTTTTTTCTTTTTTATCAAAAATGAGATATTATAATACCCATTGATCATTTTCTGTTATTTGGTTCAGAAAGCCCTGGAATTCTTTCACTATATGCATGGCTTTATACTATTGTGTTATATTTGATATTATTGTAATTGAAACTATGCTCAACTATAGCAGAGTAAGAGATATGGTGTTAGATACTGTTGATGTCCAGCTGACTTGATGTAAAGTACTGTGTTGCCTATGTTGTCCTCTTCTGATCTGCTCTGTACTGCCCCCTTTTGTTTTATTCTCTTTTAAATTAAAAAAAAAACAGTAGGAAATTAACACTAGTTAATATATTTCGTATTGCTGTCTTAGATTTAGGCATGAAAAAAAGATCAAACTATCAAATAATGAAAGCACAAACTGTTCACACAAAGTATTTATAATGCCCACCTACTCCGTGAACTACTCCAAGGAGAAGTGTGGGTATTCACACTTCTGTTTTAGCCCGAATAAACTTCTTTCTTTGAGCACCATTTTGACTTCAAAGAATGATGGACAGACATACCTTTGCTCTGGAGTCCTAAGTATTTGCTAGATATTTTCTCAAAAATTAACGAAGCCAGTTTGTCATTTCAAGGAAAGCAACTGACAAATGACAATGGTATTTTTTTGTTTTTCCTTTTCACTAGTGATAAAATTTGAGCTTTCAAGTAAAAAATTAAAATTTTGAAATACTTATATCAGCCACCATTAATGTGACACTTACAGGTATAGAGATCCTTCTTGATGATATTTGTGGTGATTTTAACCAAAATGATGTTTTAATATTGCATAATAAAATATATCAACATTTGGAAGAGCTGACAACACAGAGACCTAACATTTTCCAGATGACCAGTGTGTGATGTTAAGTGGGTAAAAGTTTCATTTAAATTATAAAATGGACCAATGGAGTTTGAGGTTAACAGAGCAATATAAATTGGTTGGTGAGTTTCTTATTCCATGTTCAATAACCTTCAAGAATCTATAACTTTTTGAGTTTTTGATATGGTATATAAGAAAAATATTCACAATTGTCTGAAAGGAGTATTCAAAAACTTCTGTTTTCCAACTACCTATTTGGAGGACACCTGATTTTCCTCATATAATCAACCAAAACAGCATATCACAACAGCTTATATCTGAGAACTCAGCTATCTTCCTCTATGTGGTTCTCTTCTACAGTCTTTCAAGCAATAGTGAAATTAATAGAATGACATTAGGACGATATGCAGATATTCCACTGTTTTCATTTCTTTAAAAACATTTGGACGTGTGGACTTTTGCCAGACTGGGAACAGTCAGATCTATGCTCTCCCTGTGAGTCAGTGCCATTCACAGATTGCAGGGAGAGAGAACAAGGCCACACCAGGAATCAAGCCCAGTCTGGGAACTGGTGCCATGCGTGGGCTGCTGCCAGACTGGGAGCTAGACTCCAACCCCTTCTGGTATGTGGGCTGGCAAACAAGAAGTACCAATCCTCCCCACCTCATAAGCAACCAGCTTATCCAGAGAAACACAGGCTGTGATGATAGTTATTGATGTGAAATGCAATTGGGTGCCTGTATTGCTTTGGTGTTTCACCAATATTGCAGGTCTAGGGCCAATGGTCTGATCATGGGTTCTGAGGATAATGGTACACAGTGTGGCATCGAGGGAGGATTTACTTCTGAGGTTTGTAGCCATTTTTGATTCCCTATGGTCTTGTTTTGAGGTCCTACATCATTTCCACAGTTTTGTTGAGCTGGGATTTATTCTCTTTCATTTTGTTTGATTATGTTAAATCCAATGGCAGGAGCAACTATTTCAAAGATGGCATGATATATTATGCTAGTAATTTTGGATTTATTGTTGGCTTGTTTTTAGTCTTTATTGCATTTTTTGTCTTGTCTTTATTGTTTCTATTCTGTTCTGTTTGATTTTTACTATGTCTGAAGTTATCTGTAGCTATTTTGAAGACATCAGAAGGCATTATGGTAGCTATTGTTGATTTTGTAATGTTTTGAAGTCCTGTATCTCTTACACTGGTTTGTTTTGTTGGAGTTATTCTGTTTTATCCTCTTTAAAATAAAATTTAAAAAAACTTGCCTTGGAAAATACAGCTACTTTTTAATAAGACTGTTCATTTGTGTGGACATATCTTGGCTGTATCATAGTTATTTTTAAAATGCATTAGAATACAGTATATTAGTATATACTCTATTGTAGAATGCTTTAGTATATGTATTCTCCATGTTAATTTCTAATACAATAAGCACTGATAGTTACAGGACATAAACAACAGTTCTTTGGGATTCTTAACAATTATTACAGTGCAAAGGGCTTCTAGACCCAAAGGTCTGAGAACTGTGGGTAAAGTTCTTCCTTCTCTTCATTCCACACTTTTATTCAAGAAGGAGATGATAGTCAATAGGAAAGTGATTACATCACACACTGCTAATGAGTGGGGTGATCATGCTAAGCACATCAGGATAGGATGTTCTCCACCCCAAGTGGCTGTCAGTGAACCCCCAGCGCTGGATCCTTCTTCTATCTCCCCTTCTCCTGTCTGCCTTCCTGGAAGCATGTGAATCTGCGTGGATCTATATCTCCGCTTTCTTAGTTCTTGAGCATCCTGAGTTCTAGTAGTTTTCTATTTTCATTGCATATCTTAGGACAGTGTTTTAGAAAGGGTCTCATTGTTTGCCAATTGTGCTATGACTTTCCAAGCTTATAGCTTGTTTATTGCAAGTATGAGGAAAGCCCTCTACCACTGAGCTACAATTCAGCCCACGTTGTCTGTTTTTAAACTTTTTAATGAGTCCTTTGATATATAATCATTTAAAATATTTTCTACAATGTACATTTTTAATCTTATAATTTATACCTTTTACTTTACTCTATCAGGTTATTTGTAAATTTATAAGAATATTCTTCTAATTTTTCTTCAGATATTTTAATATCTTTGTGTTTGTGTGCACGCACGTGTGTGTGTGTGTGTGTGTGTGTACTTGGTACTAGGGATTGAAACCACACTGAGCTACATTCCCAGCCTTTTTTATTTTTTATTTTTTGGTAGCAGGTATCAAACTCATGACCTCTTGCTTGCTAGGTAGGCACTTATGTCACTAAGCTAAGTCCCCAGCCCTTTTTTATTTTTATTTTGATACAAAATTTTCCTAAGTCAATAATCTGGACCTGAGCTTACCATTCTGTTCCATCAGCCTCTCAGAGTTGCTGAGAGTAGGTACTTTTTAGGATTCATCTTTTCAACAAAATTGGCATCTAAAAAATATATTTCTTGAAGTATAGTTTATATGTGATAAAATTAATATACCCACATAAGTGTATTTTTATCAATTTTATCTCTTGTTGAATCTATTTTTTGAAAAAATGTATATACTGCCCTTGTCTACATTGTTAAATGTAACTATTATTATAAAGCTATATCACTATTCATACATTCAACTGTTGATAAATATTTGTATTGCCTTTATTTTGAGATAGAAATGCTATGGTTGCATTATAATAAATCTGGTATGAACATTCATACACAAGTTTTTTGTGGAATAAGGTTTTAAAAATTATATATTCAAATTGGTTTCCTTGATATAAAGGAAAGCAGCTTTGAAACTATATTAACATTGCATGCAGGAATCTGAAGGAATTCTCTTGTTAAGGAGTTTTAATCGTATTTCTGTTAAAGCTCTTGGATTTTTCATGTATAAAATAAGGTAATCTTCCAAATAATGATAATCTTGTCTTTGGCTTTCCCATATTTAAACATTTTCCTTCTTGTTCTTGCTGTATTATATTAGGTAGAGACTTCAGAACAAAGCTGAATAACAGCAACTATGTCTGTTCCCAATGGTATGAGTCATCTATTGATGTACAATGTCACGGTTGACTTGCGTCCCCGGAAGTTCATATGTTGACTTCCTTACCCCCAGTGCCTTTGAACTCAACCTTATTGGGAGATGGGGTCTTTTCAGAAGTAATAAAATTAAAATGAAGTCATTATAGGAGACTGTAACCTAGTCGAACTCTTATCTTTTTACAGAGGGAAACTTCAACACAGACATTCAGGGAAACATTCAGGGAGATTGCACGTGAGAATGTAATCTCCAAGCCTAAAACAGAGGCCTGGAATAGATCTCCTTTCACAGTGTGCAGGAAGAATCAACCTTGCTAACACTTTGATTTCAGACTTCTGGACTCCCATGGTCACTGTTGTTTAGGCCGCATAGTTTGTTCTGTCATTTGATATGACAGACCTAGCAAACTAATACATATTACAAATGGCTTAGTGGCTTAAAACTGCAATGGATGTAACGTTACCTACTGATTCATGGGTCAGCAATTTGGGCTGGACTTTATCTGCTCTGTTTTTTACTAGCTTTGCCCAAGATCCCTTACATGAAATCTGTCACTTGGCCAGGACAGAGTGGTATAAAATGAGTAATGACTGGTAACAGCTGTCATTTGGGACAGCTCAGCTCTGCTCCATGATGTGCTCTCATATCCTGCTGTGGGCTGGCCAGGCTTATTCAGCAGGATGCTCCCAAGAAACAGGAGCAGAAAGCACACAGCCACCAGGGTCACAGGTTTAGACTCATGGAATGACATCTACCTCCACTGGATTCCACTGAGACACGGTACAAGGCTGGGCCATGGTCAAAAGGAGGAGACAAAGTCTCTGCAGCTTAGTGGATGAGTGATAAAGCCACTCTGCAAAGGAATGTACACAGACATGGAGTAGATTTCCGGCCATTTTTGGCAACTTGCCACTCTTACTAAATATGATGTTTGCTAGATGTTTCTAATGTTTTAAAAAATGTATTTCTACTTTCTGGTTACTTAAAGTTTGTGTCAGTGTTGGATGTAAGATTTTAGTAAATGTTTTCTGGCACTCATATGATGACCATATGGTGTTCTCATTTAATCTCTTAATATAATAAATTGCGGTGATGGATTCTCTGATATTCTGATTCTACCTATAGTACAGCTTACCTTATCTCCCTATTAGGCATGAGCTTTTTGAAGGCATAGCCATGTCTGATGCCCCGTGTAGCACACGACAGATTCAGTTAGTGTCTGACAAGTGTATAGTATTGATTGTTAAGGTGATGTTCTCTGGGTTAAATTAGATGGAGCACTGAAGATAACATTATGTTTTTCTAGTTTTAAGTATAACTTTCCCAGACATCTCTGAGCACCTACAGGTGCATTCTACCATGTGGCTGCAATTCCTCCTTCTCCCTTCCCCCACTCTTAGTCCCTGTTGTGGCTTGTGTCTAGATTTCCCCCCAAAGTCTCATGCAGTCATCGGTGGGACTTTTCAGAGGGGGCTGGATCTAGAGTGTGATTCTGGGATTGACTCATAGTGCAATGCTAGGATTAAGGACACTAGGATTAAAGGCACTAGGATTAAGGGTGTGAGTGCTACCCACCCTAAGGGCCAATAGCCTGAATAAGATACAAGGGACAGAAAGAGGCTTGTTGCTTGGTGCTTGCTATTGCTGTCTTCTACCTGCCATGAACTGTGTCTCCTCTGTGATGCCCCACTGCCATGCCACCCTGCCTTGGAGCCAATTATTATCTACAACCTGTATAAACTGTGAGCCAAAAGGAACCTTTCCTCTTTTAACTCTGGTTGTCAAGAATTTTGTCTCAGCAATGAGAGAAGTAACTAAGACAGTCCCCCTTTCCTGCCATGAATGGTGTCATCTTCGTATCTGCAAACACAGAACTGTGTCTCCTTTTCTTCACCATCGTAAAATGGCTGGCATAAAAAATAACCGGCAAAACTGTGTCATTTATACTTCAATGGTCCTTTTCTCTAACCTAGAGGTGAATTTGCTTTTCTTTACTAGTTTTAGGTAATAAATAATTGTCTATAGTAGGTCAAAATTCACAAAGAAGGAGCTTCTATGTAGATTCTAATGGGAATTTTGGTTCCTGGGTCTGTCTGTCTTTGTTCTCTCTCTCTCTCTCTCTCTCTCTCTCTCTCTCTCTCTCTCTCTTTTGTTCATTTATTGTGAGTTCACTGTTTGTAAAATTTCATAGGGAAAAACATTGGGAACAAAAGCAATGCAATTTCAAGCTCTTTTAAAACAGAAAACTTTAGTAACTATTTCCCTTCTTCACTAAGGGAACAGAAAATCCTTCCATCACCATGAGTTACAGTGTGAACCCAGGAACAGCTCTCTGGGAGGACTCTGGTGTTAGGTTTCATGCATCTCAGCTGGCTGCACAGACATGTCCTTGACCCAGAACTATGGAGGAGGGCTGGGATGTGCTCACAGACGTCACCTTCAAGGGCAGAGTGGGAACTGGAGCCGACCATCCTGATTCTGCACTTTCACCCTTCAAGCTAGACTCAACACAGCAGGTATCTGCTGAGCCAGAAGGTAGCAATCAAGAGTGGATTTGGAGGAGGTTCTGCTCTCAGCTGATGGAACTGGGGATAACCAGGCAGCAAAGAAAGAAACATTCCATGAAACAACTCATAGGAACTAGAGGCCAGAGGCCAGGGCCATCAGGACAAAGGACCCTGGTCATGTCCTGCTGGCTCAGTGTCTTCCCCTTTGTTATATGTTGGAAATTTAATTCCTAAATTTGAATGTTAATGTACTTTAGGTGGGGCCTTCGGGGTGTGGTTAGAATTAGATGACATCACTGAGGTGAGGTTCTTATAACAGCATTATGTCTTTAGAAGAAGGGAACCATAGACTCATATTTGCATGGTTGTCCTTTCTCCCCAAGTGATGCTTCTGCCGTACTGTGTAATGCAGTAAGAAGGCCTCCATCCGGATCTACGCTTTTGAACTTCCTGGTTCCCAGAACTAAAAGAAATAGATTTTGTTTATAAATGACCTACTCTGTGACGTTGTGTTACAACAACACAAGATAAACTAAGACAGCCTCAGTTGGTCTCCTCAGTGGGCCCAGAAGAGTCAGTGATGGTTTTTGAGCTGCCTCCTCCTAGTCTCTATTTCTGTGAATTCCTGAAACAAGTGGACTTCACACGTCCACATTCAATAGTAACTTCTTTTTTTTTTTATAGCACCAAAATACTTTATAGCTAAATCTTGGAAATTTTTTAAAAATAATTTTATTTAAAGAGAAAAAAACAAAACAAAACAGAATAAAGGGTAGCAACAATACAGTATTCCAAGGAAAAAAGGAAAAAACAACAAAAAAAAACCCTAAGAAATTATTACTTGACAAATTACATACTGACTTCTTGGAAATAGTTGTTCAAATTACAAAGTTAAAACATATAAAGTAGACATTCAAACAGTGAGACTGTTAATAGTAACTTCTTTATGACTCATTGTCCTCACCTCAGGAATGGGTGAGTAACAGGGCTGTCCTTTTAGAGTTGTCATAAGATAGAATGAGAAAATGTAGGATGACCTCATAGACAGCAAGCACTCAAAGATACATGGCAGGTAAGTGACATTCTCTATATATTGGTTTTCTACTGTTGTAACAAATTATTAGAAGCGCTGTGATTGAAAGCAACACGAGCTTATTCTTTCTTACTTCTGTGGGCTAGAAGTTTGATATGGATCCCCCTGGGTTAAAGTCAAGCCATGGGAAGGATGCTTTACCTCCTGGACAGTCCAGAGGGCAACTTACTGCCTTGCCCTTTAGAGCTTCCAGAGGTTTGAAGTATCTCTGATGTGTGGGTCATTTCTTCATTGCCAAAGCCAACAACAGGAGGCCAAGTGTTTATAAAGAATTTCTTTTCTTTCCCTTCCTGTTTTGGTCCATTCAGGCTGCTGTAGCAAAGTGCCATGGATGAACAGCTTACAGAAAGCAGGAATTTCTCACAGTTCTGGAGGCTGGGAGTTCAAGATAGGATGCCAGCTGCTACATTCTGATGAGGCCCTCTTCTAGGTTGCAGACTGGAAACTTCTCCCTGAATCCTCACATGGAGGAAACAGGGGAAGAGATCTTCTTGGGAGTCACATTTATAAAGTCCTAATCCTGTTCTGGGGGGTCCTGCCCTCATCACCTCATCACCCTCAGTGTGATCCCTTTGCCACAGATCTGCCCCCTCCAGCACCCAAGGGGTTCAGAGAGAAGGAGAGAGATAAATTCGGTGTTGTAACCAGAGTTCATGAACAGAGAAATAAAATCAAGAATTTACACGTAACTGTAGCTTAGTAAAAGTAAAACTGCTTTGAGATGTTCATTGAATACTCAAGTCAGTGACATAAAACAGGATTTTTATGTATCTTTATTTTCATCAAGTGAGGACTATGATAAATCATGTGAGTATTTGTGAGTTGACTACATGATTGATATTGTATTTTAGAAATTTTGATAAGTTTCTATTTAGTCTTTATGATTTATAATTGAAAAAGTGCAATGACAATGTATAGTTTTAATGACATATTTGGTAGGAGGAATTCCATCTCAGTTTGGGAAAGGCAATCTATATTTTTCTCACAAATGAAAAAAAGATGGCATATTTTGTTGGCATTCCCTAGTATCTGTTATATTCACATCTTTTACTGGTGAGATACATTTATTGCAGTTGGTGAGCTACCAGTGATGTATTACTGTTATCAAAGGGGCCTCTGTGATATACAGATCTTTGGGTTTTGATCAAGGCACGATGTCATGAAGGTACCATCACATTACCATATGGAACAGTTTCATATCTCTAAAAAATTCCATGAAGGTTGCACTTCTGAGAAACTCTGTTCCCTCAGGATCTTTGTGTTTGTTTTTGGTCTTGGTCCCTGTCTTGGCTCTTGCATGTCACACTATGCTATCCTGCTCCAAAATATTCTGATTCTGGCTCTTCTTTGTCACTCTTTGATTCCTTTTGCCCCGCCCCACTCATACTTCCTGGTTCCCTCTTCAGTCTCCTTGGGTCCTTTTCTCTAGATAGCAAGTCCTCTCAGCTTACTGGGTTTAGTTTGAGTCCTACTTTGTACCTTGCCTGTCTTTTCATCAGTGGCCCTAACAAAACTTCAGTTTTGTCACATCTGTTTTGTGTAATGATCTAGCAATTTCTCTATTCTCATGTCCCTTTTGTTGTATTCTCTAGGCTTTTTGGCAGGGGGGTGGGTACTGGAGCCTGCCAGGAGGAACAGTCTATCAATGTCTCTCCTGAAGTATCAAAACAGTGGATTTTGTATGCCCCATCACTGGCCATGCTTTCAATCTACTTGAGACTTGGTGTCACTGATTCAGCTTCCTGTGCACTCCTGCCCTCCTTGGCAGTACCCTCGCTAGCTCTTTCCAGTCAAGGGACTTTAATTGCTTTCCATGGTGCAGAAAAGTAAACCTGAGTTTATTCTTGGAATGCACATTCAGGTCATGCCTCAGACATGCCTTTCTTGTCACCATCTGATTGCCAACTAGTAAAGTTTACATTGATTGTGCCTGTGGCTCTGGGCCAGATCTGGGCCACTGGGAGTGGTCCCAGCACTTGTAAGAATTTGTGTTCTGCAATGAATCAACTCTTCTGAGAACCATGGTCTGTGGAATTTGTCCTTTTTTCCCCTAAGTGGTCCTTGCCTCTTAAAAATTAATCTTATCTGATTGAGGGGTTTGCTAGCCTCTGGACCACAACCACCAGAAAAGATAATAAGTCTGGAGAAGTGAAGTTTCCCTGAGTAGCCTTTGTAAAGCACAAGCACTCAACACACACTTTTGTATCTCTTGTGACTGGAACTGGTACCTCTCCACACAGCCAGCCCCAGGTAGAAACCAATTTGACCAAGCCCAGGATGTCACCTCTCCATGAATGCTGAGCCTAAGCATGCTGGGAAGGTTTCCAGGGACGAGACCATCTGTCCGCTCACTGAACCCCATGGAAATTGTGACTGTCGTAACTCCCCATGGGGCCATACATCTGCTGAGCAGCAATTAGCAGCTGGCATGGCAGGCAAGGGCACAGGAGGATACAGTGATGATCCCTGACCTGACTGATGTTTATATCCCAAGTGCAAGTAGAAACATCTGCAGCAATGAAAAGGAGAAGCCAGAGAGTGAGAGATTTGTCATTTCATTACTCTTGGAATTAGATTTTGTGCTGAAACAAGGACTGAAAAAACTTATCAGGAAGATTTGGGAGGCATAGGGATGTTTCTCATATGGCTCTGCACATATGAGAAAAAAAAAGGACAGTAGTCAGGGCAGAGATGGAGGGGGTTTTGAGGTCTCTCTTTTTATACTAGAAAACAATACATTTGAGATGGAGAAATGACTCAGGTGTGGGATGCTCTCTCTCTTTCTGGTGATAAGTAAAGATGGAAATAAGGGATTACTTTTCCCCCCATTTCTTCCATTGCATAGCTGGGGGCTGACAAAGTGAGAATAATTGTAATAGAGCCAAGACATTGACAGCTCCAATGTCTGCCCACAAGGGAGGCATAGAAGACAGCCAGGTACAACTGAGCAGGGAGTTGACTTAATCCACACCAGGAAGTAATGTGTGGGATATATTGAGACAGGCAAATTGATGGTGCAGGTCTAAACTAACTAGGGCAACATCAACGGGAAGGAATAGGGATCCTTAACAGCCTTGGTGGGACAGGCTATTATTCCCAGTAAACTATCAGATATTGTGGAAAGAGTTATCAGTGACCCCTGGGTTTTTTGAGGAAGACCTCAAGATTGTGGCCAGAACTAAGTAGCTCCAGATGAATAGAAAGGGTCTATATCAGCTGTATGTTGCTGAAACAAAATATTTAACACTTACAACCTACTAGAAGAAAGGTTTATTTTTGCCTCAATATTTAAGAGAGTTCAGTCTATGGTGAGCTGGATTCAAGGCAGAAACATCATGGCAGAAGGTCACCCCTCACGGAAGCTTCTCAATTCATTGTGGTCAGGAAGCTGAGAGAGCAGGAAAACATTTAGATAGAAAGGGACCAGCAATCAGATGCAGTCCTCAAGGTCATACTCCCAGTGACCTACTTCTTCCAACTAAACTCTAACTCCTTTTTCCATCACCTCACACTAATACATCAAATATAATATCGTTAGTGGATTTTGGATTAATCTATTGATGAAGTTAGAGCCCTCATTATTCAGTCACTTCCCCAAAGCCCTTCATCAACGAAGAGCTCAACATAATGAACCTTTTGGAGAACATGCTAGACCTCAAATGAGAGAGAGAAATGAGAGGGACATATTTTGGGGCTCTCTATGTGGAAGCCTCTGCTAGGGCACTAGACACAGTAGGTCAGCAAGATGGCAGGGCATGATAGGTAGATGTTAGAGCCAGTAGAGGAGCTCCCTGGGTTAAGCTATAGGGCAGGCACTCAATTTGCTCCAGGATCACAGTCTTGTAGGAAAAGTTGATGAAGAATGACACAAAATTGGGAAGGCTTCCATAAAGTAGTGAGGTCCATGCAGCAAAGCAAAGACCACAGAGTTGGGATGAGGGCCAAAGAGATGGTGTGGAGCTTGCAAGAGGCAGGGTGGCACTTCTATGGAGGACTATGCCAGACTTGTCCTGTGATTCAAGACATTAGCAGAACCAGTCTGGAGGTGGCCTTGGGACAGCTGCCTCAGCACCTGAGTGATAGAGGTCAGAAGGGACACAGGGACTTTGAGCTGACATGTGGCTTGAGTCCTCCAATGAATGTCAGTGAAGCACTCCACAATTATGCAAATCATTGGAGATACAAAGGAGGACACATGGAAGTTCTGTCCCTCCCTCCCAAGGCTAAAGTAGACACACCTCTGAGCAGGATGAAGATGTGACCACAGAAGATGGAGACCAGGTGCCCAAAGCAGCCTTTTCCTATTTGGAGATTCAGAAGAGGCTGCAGAAGAGAAATACCCCTTTCACTGAACTTGTAAAGCTTGGTAGAAAAACCATAATAAACAAAGCTGTCTGCCAATACCATAGATCCCTGGTGTGCGAACTTCTGGAGTTTCTAGCTCTCTGGTGAGGGAGCTACTTCATTTAAACTATGAAGGTCTGACCTGGGTTCTGGATGGACATTTTTCCTTCCAAAATCAATGGTTTTAAAAACTTGTAAAGCACACAAAACAGTATGGTCGATCCTCAAAAAGTTAAAATAGAATTAACACATTTAGAAGTTTCATTTGAGTATACAAACAAAAGAATTAAAAGCAGGGACTTGAATAGGTATTCATGCATTCATCTTCACAGCAACATTTTTCAAAAGGAGGAAGGCACTGAAGTGTCTACCACATAAGAGTGAATAAGCAAAAATGTGATTTAGACATAAAATGGAAGACAGTGTGACTTTAAAAAGGCTACCACGGGATGTAAACTGAAATAAGATGATCACAAAAAAAGCATATACTGTATGATTTCACTTATAGAGATGCTTAGTTCAATTCATAGAGAAAGACAATAAAATAGTGGTTTCAAGGAGCTAGAGGAAGATAAAAGGAAGAGCTTTTGTTTTACAAGTGCAGTTTCAACTTTGCAGGGTTAAAAGGCTATGAGGGTGGATGGTGGTGATGGTTTCACAATGTTAATTTACTTCGTGCCACTGAACATTTTAAAAAGATTAAGATGGCAAATTTTCATGTTTATGAATTGTTTTATGATCATAAAATATTGTAAATACAGACAGAACTCATTAAAATTTTAAACTTTTATAAAATTGGAATTTGTGGGTTTTATGAAGAGCAAAACCATGGAAAAAGACAAAGCATACTAAACTAGGTGCAAAAATCCTTTGCTACAAACAGTAGGGATAGATTCATGAATCCAGATGGGGCTCAGATGGATGACCCTATCAACACAGGCCGCCTGTGGCTTCCAGCTGCCCATTGGGTACTGGTTTTCTTCACATGCTGCTCCTTGCTCCCAAGCTACCTGGGGCATGGTTTTCTCATTGTGTGCAGCACCAGGGAATATGCCCACTGTACTAGCACAAATAAGGCCTCTAGCATGCCAGCCACCAAAGTGATTCAAATGGCCAGGGCTGACATCATGGGGAAAGGAACATACTCTGCCAGCAGTGAGAGGGATCTGCAAAGTCACCTGGCAATGGGTTGAGATGTATAGAATCCTGTAACAGACAGTAAATGGGCAAGGTTAGCAGTCCAGTCTATGGCAACTATATTCTGAAACTCCCAATGCAGAAGCCTGCTGCTATCACATAGTGAAGATGGCTGTGTCTTCATGATGTTCATATTCATTTGATTTCTTGCAGTCTTCTTTATAACCAACCATTAATTCTAATACTGCATTCATTTTGCATTTGAATAAACAAGTCATAGCTTCTCAGTTTTGTTTGTTCTGTTTTTATGAGAGTGGTTTATGTTCTGAACTCTCTGACTTGATGTACTCCACTTTCTGTTTGCTGAAGCGACACCTTTTAATTCTTAATAGTAGTGTTTTGATTTCCACACTACATCAATTTCATCACAGTACAGTGGGCTGACCTCAGTGTCTAGCTCTTGCTAATATCTTAATTCCATCTTGATCATTAGTTAGAAGTATATCAAGATATTAAGCATTGCTGATAATGTCTCTGACATGTAATCATTTACCAGACCTGTCATTTCCACTTTCATTATGCTACATATAAGAGAAGCTCCCCAGTCAACATTGGGAAGTCTGAAGTCAGACATGTTGTCACCACAGCTTAGTTTTCCTATCAGGACTCTCATGCTTCAGTGTAACAGCACAGGACAACATACAGATGGTGGATTTTTTATTAGATGGTGTGGCCCCAATTACCCATTTACCTGCTTTATAAAAACCCAAAGAAATAGAAACTCTCAGGAAGAATATAAAATGCTAGTACTCTTACTCAATCTCTCATCTCTAAGAAATACAGGCAGGTATCCAGATGTCATTTAAAATTTTTGCACTCAAAGTCTCACCTGCCGATTCTGGACTTTAAAGCCATGGTTTTGCACAGATTGGCTTGGTTTATTGTGGAATTAGTGGATTTCCAGATAGAATGCTTCCTTTTTGCCAGAATGCAAACATTGCTTAGGGAGGATGCACCACCTGTGTGCTGCTAGTTTAACAGCAGGCGAATGCACAGCGAATGCCAAGAAAGGGTTTGGACTTACAGATGCTGGGCAATAAACAGAGTTCTGTAATATCAAGTGGATAAACCAAAAATACCTTGTGTGGAATGATGGGTTTGAAGTGGAACATCTTGAGCATGCTGTGAAACTGAACAGTTTTGGTGGAGGCTGTGCTGAATGACACCTGGGAAGATATGGTGTCTTTGAAAGGAATTCACTGCATGAGTGCCATGGTGAAAGAGAGACAGTTGGTGAAGATCAGCTCTGCAACTGTTGCTCTTGGTCAGAAGACAGGACATGAACATTTGCTTAGTACCAATGGCTCTTTACATGCTGGGACTCAACAAGGCAAGCCCCAAACCGAGATGTCTTCCTGGCATAGGTACCTACTATAGACAGTATTCTCCAGTTCTTGTTCCAGTCTACCCTGCTACCTACAGTCTACACTGTATTTGGTCGAATGCCCAGCCTTGAAAAGACTCAAAGATGAGACACAACCCAAATGAATCCACATCAATCTCAGAAGGACAATTGCAAAAATAAAATGATGAAAGCATTATAAATCAAATGTAGGACAAAAATACAGAATGAAGAACTATGTCCCAAAACCCAGTTATTTGTGGAAAAGCACTTCTCTATGACAACAAATAAAAGGCAATATGAGCATGCTGAAGTAAAAACACATAAATGAACTCTAAAAGCTCAAATGTAAATGATAAGACAATGGAAGATGATGAAGAGTCAACTTTGATAGATGGGAAAAGAAATGGAAAAGAAAAACAGGTGATTACTGAAATAAATATTAGAATCAGTAAAATTCAGTAGAATCAGTAAAAAGGAGATTGACATTGCCAAAGTCTCAATCAGGGATAGAAAGGAGAAACTTGAGGCAATAACATAGAAAAGGGAAAGATGCAAAAGATTCTAAAAATGCATACAGAAGATGAAAAAAAATCAGATAGGAACTGTACAGAGTTAGTGTTCTTGGGTGTAGGGGAGACTAAATGGATCTGAAAATGTATTCAAATACCTAGCAGAAGAAGACAGTCCTGTGAGAAGGTACTGAGTGTGTAAGAACCTGGGAAAGAAAACAGGAGAGCTGCCACAGAGGGAAAACTTGAAAGAGAGAAAATAAGTTATATGGGCATCAGGCAAAGGGCACAAAAGTTAAATCACTCACTTGGTAAAAAAACAACACTGATGAAATTTGTTTTTTTTTTTAATTTTTATTTAGAAAGAAAAAAACAAACAAAACAGAAAAAAGGGTAACAACAATACATAATTCCAAAGGAAAAAAAGAAAAGAACAAAAAAAAAACCCACTAAGAAATCATTACTTGATAACTTACATACTGTCATCTAGGAAATAGTTGTTCAAGTTGCAAAATTAAAGCATACAAAGTAGACATTCAAACAGTGAGCCTGTTAATGGTTCTGCTCAACCTTCTAACAAAAACAGTAGTATTGTCATCTATCTTCCACACTTAAACATACGTGCAGTTATATCCTTTAGAGCACTTTCTTTTGCTCTCTTTTTTACAGTAGCAATTATGCATTTTGGGTTTTATTGCTCCTATAGTTCTTACTACTTTTTACACTAGAGACACAATGTGATATTTATAAATATGATTCTTTTTTCTCTTCTTCTTCTCTTTATTTAAAGAGAAAAAAGAAAAAAAACAAACAAAAGAGAAAAAGGGTAACAAAAATACAGAATTCTAAGGGGAAAAAATAAAAGAATGGCACCAACAAAAACAAAAACACTAAGAAATCACCACTTGATAAGTTATGTACTGTCATCACTGGAAATAGTTGTTCAAGTTACAAAATTGAAGCACACAAAGTAGACATTCAAACAGTGAGACTGTTAACAGTTCTGCTCAGCAATCTAACCAAAACAGTAATATGGTCATCTATCTTCCACACTTTCTTTTCCTCTCATTTTTACAGTAAAAACTACACATTTTGGGTATTATTACTCCTACAGTTCTTATTACTTTTTACACTAGAGACACAATGTGATATTTATAAATATGATTCTTATTTATTTTGCTAATGAGGATAGTCTCAAGTTGTCTCCATTTATCTATGAAGGCTTCAAGATCGTCCTTTTTTATAGCTGAGTAATATTCCATTGTGTAAAAATACCACATCTTTTTCATCCACTCTCGGTTGATGGGCATCTTGGTTGTTTCCAAGATTTAACTATTACAAATTGTGCTGCTATAAACATGGGTGTGCATATATCACTGTGATATGAACTTTTCAGTTCCTCTGGGAAAATACCCAGGAGGGGAATAGCTGGGTTGAATGGAGCTTCTAATCCTAGTCTTCTGAGAATTCTCCATATTTATTTTCATAGTGGTTGCACCAGTCTGCACTCCTACCAACAATGGAGCAGTGTTCCTTTTTCCCCGCAGCCTAGTCAACATTTGTTATCAGTTGATTTCTTGATGGCAGCTATTCTTTCTGGTGTGAGATGATATCTCAGTGTTGTTTTAATTTGCATTTCTTGAATGACCAGTGATGGTGAACATTTCTTCATGTATTTATTTGCCATTTGAATATCTTAATCTGAGAACTGTGTGTTCATCTCAGGTGTCCATTTTTGGAGAGGGCCTTTGAATTTGTGGGGGTTGATTTTTTCAATTCTTTATATGTTCTTGATATAAGTCCTTTATCTGAGGGATTGCTGGCTAGAATTCTTTCCCATTCTGTGGCTTTTCTTTTCACTCTGCTGGTGATTTCTTTTGAAGTGCAAAAACTTATCAATAATATGAGATCCCAGTTGTTGCTTCTCTGAATTGTTTCCCATGCAGTTTGCGTTTTGCTCATGAATTCTCTGCCTACCCCTATGTCTCCAAAATTTCTACCTACCTTATCATCTAGTAGATTCGGTGTTTCTGTTTTAATGTTTAAGTCTTTGATCCATTTAGACTTTAGTTTTATGCATGGTGATAGGCACAGATCTAGCTTCAGTCTTCTGCATGTGGAGAGCCAATTTTTCCAACACCATTTATTAAAGAGGCTATCCTTCCTCCAGTGAACATGTTTAGCCCCTTTGTCAAATATCAGGTGGCTGGGTGTCTTTGTACCTATACTCGCACCTTCTAATCTGTTCCATTGATCCTCAGGTCTATTTCTTTGCCAGTACCATGCTGATTTTATCACTGTGGCTTTGTAGTACAGTTTCAAGTCAGGAATTGAGATGTCTCCTGCCTTTCCTTTATTACCCAGAATTGCCTTTGCTATTCTAGGTTTCTTCTGGTTCTAAATGAATTTTAGGAGTGTTTTCTCTAGATCTGTGAGGTATGTCAATGGTATCGTGATTGGGATTGCATTAAATCTGTATAACAGTTTTGGGAGGATGGCCATTTTCACAATGTTGGTTCTTCCTAGCCAAGAGCATGGAACATCTTTCTATTTTCTAATATCCTCTTCAATCTTCTTTTTTAGCATAGTATAATTTTCAGTATATAGGTCTTTTACATTTTTTTAAGTTGATTCCTAAGTATTTCATTTTTTTAGATGTTATTGTGAAGGGTGATGTTTCCATAATTTCTCTCTCGGTGAGTTTCTTGTTTGTGTACAGGAATGCTATTGATTTTTGCATGCTGACTTTGTAGCCAGCTACATTGCTGAATTTGTTTATTACCTCTAGTAGTCTTTTAATGGAGTTTTTAAGGTCTTCTATATAGAGTATCATGTCATCTGCAAATAGTGATAATTTAACTTCTTCCTTTCCTATCTTTATTCCTTTTATTTCTTTCTCTTGTCTGATTGCCCTGGCTAGTGTTTCCAGAACTACATTGAATAGGAGTGGTGATAGTGGACATCCTTGTCTTGTTCCCGATTTTAAAATGAAAGCTTTCAGTTTTTGTCCATTTAGTATAATATTGGCTGTTGGTTTGTCATAGTTGGCCTTTATAAGGTTGAGGTAAACACCATGTATTCTGAGTTTCTGAAGGGTTTTAATCATGAACATGTGTTGGACCTTATTGAAAGATTTTTCTGCATCTATTAAGATGACCATGTAATTTTTGATTTTGGCTCTGTTGATGTGGTGTATTACATTTATTGATTTGCATATATTAAACCATCCCAGCATTCCTTGCATGAACCCCACTTGGTCATGATGTATAATCTTCTTGATGATTTGCTGCATTCTATTTGCCAGCATTTTATTGATCATCTTTGCATCTATGTTCATTAGTGAGATTAGCCTATAGTTCTCTTTTTTGGTTGGGTCTTTCTCTGGTTTTGGTATCAGAGTAATACTTGCCTCTAGGAATGATTTAGGGAGGATTGCTTTCTTTTCAATTTCATTGAAGAGTTTAAGGATATTGGCATCAAATCTTCTCTAAATTTCTTGTAGAATTCAGCTGTGAATCCATCAGGACCTGGGCTTTTCTTTGTTGGTAACTTTTTAATTACATTTTCTATTTCAATAGCTGATATTGGGTTATTCAAAATTGCTATATCTTCTTGGTTGAGCTTTGGTAGTTCATATGTTTCTAGAAATCTGTCCATTTCCTCTGTGTTTTCTTCTCTATGTGAGTATAGATTTTCAAAGTAGGTACTCATGATCTTTTGAATTTCAATGGGATCTCTACTAATTTCCCCCTTTTCAGTCCTTATTGCATGAATTTGAGTATTTTCTTTCTTTTTCTTTATAAGGTTAGCTAGAGGTTTGTCAATTTTGTTTATTCTCTCAAAAAACCAGCTTTTTAGATTCATTAATTCTTTGTATTGTATTTTTAGTTTCAATTGCATTGATTTCTGCTCTAATCTTTACAATTTCCTCTCTTCTATGAGTTTTAGATTTGACTTGATCTTCTTTTTCTAGAAGCTTGAGATGAAGCATTAGATTGTTTATTTATTCTCATTCTGGTTTCTTGATATGACAATTTATTGCTATATATTTACCTCTTGAGACCACTTTCATTGTATCCCATAGGTTACAATAGGTTGTTTCTGCATTTTCATTGAATTGTAGGTATTGCTTTATTTCTTCTTTAATTTCCTCTGTAGCCCACTGGTTGTTCAAAAGGTTGTTATTTAACTTCCATGTATTCATGCCAGTTTTGCAATTTCTTTTGCCATTAATTTCCAGTTTCAATATGCTATGGTCAAATAGTATGCATGGGATAATTTCAATACCTTTGCATTTACTTAAGAATGTTTTATGGGATAATATATGGTCTATTTTGGAGAATGTCCCATGGGCAGCTGAGAAGAACACGTGTTCTGATGTGGTTGGGTGGAACACTCTGTAAACATCTACTAAGTTCAATTGCTTACAGGTATGATTCAGTTCTATTATTTCTTTGCTGATTTTTTTGTCTAGTTGATCTATCTGTTTGTGACAGTGGGCTGTTAAGGTCACCTGTAATAATTGTGTTCTTGTGTATTTGGTTTTTCATGTCCTTTACTATCTGTCTTATATAGTTGGGTGCTCCTGTGTTTGGTGCATATATATTTATAATTGTTAGTTCTTCTTCTTGAATTTTTCCACTTACGAGTATGTAGTGACCCTCTTTGTCTCTTTTAATCATTTTAGATTTGAAGTTCACACTGTCTGCAAATAGAATAGTTACCCCTGCTTTTTTCTGGGTTCCTGTTGCCTGGAATACTGTTTTCCATCCTTTGACTTTTAATCTATGAGTTTCCTTTTGAGTCAGATGTGTTTCTTGTATACAGCATATTGTGGGATCCTGTTTCTTGATCCATTCTGTCAACCTGTTTCTTTTGATATGTGAATTGAGTCCATTTACATTTATGAATATCACTGATATGTACTGGCTTGACTTTGCCATGTTGTGTTACTGTTGCTAGTTTCCTGTTTTTCTCCCTTGTTTACTTTCTTGTCCAGCCTGGTGATTTCTTTCTGTTGTTGCTCTGGAGATTGTGGTCATTTTTATCTCTACCTAGGATGTCCTTTAGCACTCTTTCTAAGGTTGGTTTGGTGGATACAAATTTCTTTAGTTGTTCTTTGTCATGGAAGTATCTTGTTTCTCCATTAAATTTGAAAGATAGTTTTGCTGGGTACATCAGTCCGGGTTCAAATTTGTTTTCTTTTAGGGCTTGAAATACTTCACTCCAAGCTCATCTTAACCTGAAGGTTTGTGCTGAGAAGTCTGCTGTGATTCTAATAGGCTTTCCTTGATAGGTGAGTTGTGTCTTTTCTCTAACAGCCTTTAGTATTCTGTTTTTATACTGTATGTCTGAGATCTTAATTATTATATGTCTGGATGTAGATTTATGTTGGCTAAGACTGTGTGGCATTCTATATGCCTCACTTATTTGTATATCTGATTTTCCCCCATGTTTGGAAAATTTTCTGCCATTATTTCTGTGAACAGTTTAATTATATCTTTTGCATTGTCTCCTGCCTCCTCACTAACGCCTATTACTCTAACATTGTTTCTCCTAGCATCATCTTATAGTTGCTGGATTGTCATTTCATGCTGCTTTGTTGTTTTTATAAGTTCTACCCTTTCAAGATTGCTATCTGCAATCCTGTCCTCAAGGTCTGAGATTCTATCCTCAACTTCATTTGAGTGGCTTTGCAGGCTTTCAATACGATTTTTTGCTTCTTGCATATCTCTTTCACATTGTTTCATAGATTCTGCTTGTTTTCTGCATTGTTCATTCAAAGTTTCAATCAATTTCCCATGCTCCTGTAATTTCTTATCTATTTCTTCTCTAGCTATGTTGAGCAGCTCATTTACTAAGGTTGTTACTTTCCTCTTTACATAAGACATTGTATCTAATTTGAGTTCCTCCATAGCTTCGTGGATTTGTTTGTTTACTTCATTTGCTATCTTTTCAGAGATTTCTGGTGTATGAATTTTAGGGTCCTCTATTTCATTATCACCTGCACTTGCCCCTGATGGACTAGATGTTTGGATTGCTTTTTGTCTTTTCCTTTAGTCATTTTCACCTTTTGGGTAAATTTCTGGTCTTTCTATTCCAACAATCACAACTTTCTGTAGTTTCTGTAGTTTCAGGGTTCTACTGTGTGGTTGATGTTTGTCAAATTGCTGGGTACCACAATGAAGGGGGGATCCAGTCTCCTTAATTCCTCCTACCATGTCTGTTGGGTGAGTCCTACATTCTTTCTGGGCTAATTAGCCCAGAAGTATTGATGTAGGGCAACTCTTTGTTCCTGCTGTTGTTATATCTTTAGGTTGTGGCAGGTCACCAGGTCTCCCTGGTTATAGTGTTTGTGTCAGCTGAGGCCCTACTGTGTCACTGGGGGTCTCATAAGTTCTTTTAATTTCCTCTCAATTGGGGTGGGGCAATATTGGCACACTCCTCAACCTGTCTGATGTTCTCTGTGTGAAGGGAGGGGGTTATCCACCCCATGCCAGGTTAGCCAAGGTCTTACACTTGGAGGGAGTTTCACTTCTGCCACTATTTACCCACTGCACCTCTCTTTTATGGGGGCAAATTCACTGCACTGAATGAAGCCTGATGACATCTTCTGTTTGGGTGAGGGGCCCCTGAGCCTCTCATCAGCCAGCATGGTAGTTCACTGTAGTCCAGTATTCCTGTTGGAAGGGCAGATCCAGCAGATGTGGTCTCAGGCAGCTCCGGCCCTCCACAACCAGTCTCTCGGATGTTCCTTGCAGGCAAAGGGTGGGCCAAGCTGTCCCCAGCAGCCCTGGATAGCACCCCTCCGAGGTGCTCCCTGCAGCCGGAGGGTGGGCCTAGATGGTCTGGCCGAAATTTGGGTTTTGAGCAAACAAGCTCAGTCTTGGAACCAGTGCCAGGCACAGGCCACCATCAGACTGGGAACAGCTAGACCCAAGCCTCTCCCTGTGAGTCAGCACCATTTGCAGACTAGGGGAAGAGAGAACAATGCCACAGCAACATCAAGCCCAGTCTGGGAACCAGTGCCATGTACAGGCTGCCATCAGATTAGGAACAGTGGGACCCAAAACCCTTCTGATGCTTGGGCTGGCAAACAAGATGTACCAATCTCCCACTCCACCCCCATAAGTGATCTGCTTATCTGGAGAAACACAGGCTATAATGGCAGCTATGGAGGTAAAATGCAACTGGATGTGTGTGGTTTTTATTCTATTCTGTTCTGTTTGATTTTTACTATGTCTGAAGTTATCTGCAGCTATTTTGAAAACATCTAAAGGCATGGTAACTATTGTTGATTTTGTAATGTTTTGAAGTCTTGTATCTCTTATACTGGTTTGTTTTGATTGGTTTTCCTTTCTTTATCCTCTTTAAAATGAAAAAAAGAAAAAAGAAAGTTGGGTTTCTATTTAAATTATTACATGACAACAAAAGCCAGCAAGATAAAAAAAACACTGAAAGAATTGACAGTAAACATTGAATATATTAAAATATATTAATTATGGATATAAAAATGAAATATATGTTATAAATTTTGAAATGTAGACTAACTATCAGTCTATGTAGCATGATATAGGTGTCAGTAGTGGGTAGAAGAAATATGAAAGATATAAATGCATGGATCCTTAATCTTTTTATGATAGATGCTTCAAAGAGGATATATCATGAAGTAAAGGTTTAAGTAGTTAAGACCTTAAAATATAAAATGAATTCAGTGTCTCCTTTTACAATCTTATAACACATATTTTTTCTGTAATCTCTGGCTACTAAAACAAGTGGGGATTTCTCCCTACCAAGCAAGTAGTTCAACAGATCTGCAGTGAAACCAGCAGGGTAGCCTCTAATTCAATTTAATTCAATATTGACACTTTCACAGAGTTATAATCAGATCCCACAGGTTGAAGTTCAGTTCTTTAAGACTGAGCCTTACTTGCACTGCCAACCACAGGCTTCAAGTTAATTTACTTGTGCTTCCATTTGACCATGTATAAATCTGGATTCCCAGAAGCCCCGCCTGTGTTTACTTTGCCAGAGTAATGCCCAGATTTTGGAGAAGCTTTTATGTTTTACTGGTTTGTTATAAAGGATCCTACAAAGGATACTCATGAATACCAAATGAAGAGGTGGGCAGGGCAAGCTATGTGGGCAGGACAGAACTGTGGCGTCTCTATACCTTCTCTAGGTATGCCACCCTCCTGGAACCCTTATATGTTCAGCTTTCCAGAGTTTGTCTTTCTTGAGTTTTTATGGACAATTCCTTTCATAATCAACTCAGCCTTCAGCTTCTGTCTCCTCCCTAAAGTAGAGGGATGGGGTTGAAAACATCATGCTGTTTTTCCTGTAACCAGCTATCTTGCTGGAAGTATTTAGGGGCTGCCAACCACCAGCCAACTTAATAGCATACAGAGAGACATATCATTCTGAAGATTGCACAAAATTTTGGAGTCATACACTAAGGAATGAGGATAAGACCAACCATATGCCTCACCATATCTCATAAGGGTGTGGGTAATTCCTAAGAGAGTTACAAAACAATATAACTAAAATTCCAAAGAATATAGAAATAATACAGCATGTTTACTCTGGTAGAAATAAAGTAAAACTACCCATTCATAAATATTTGTTACAACTTGAAAATTCTGTTAATATAACTTAGAGGGGAGAACACAACCAAAATTATCTGGAAAATTATAAGAATTATATTGTAAATTTCATGTGGAGCTAATGGATAAAGAAGAACTTTGTAGTTTCAAATACCTGTTATCAAATAAGAAAGACCACAAATAAACTTTTTATCACTTAAATAATGCAGTGTAACTCTCCTATAGTCTGTGCCATTCACAGAATGTGGGGGAAGAGAGCAAGAAGTCAACAAGAAGCTAAGACCTCCTGTGAGGTGGTGCCATGCGCAGGCCGACTAGGGTAGAGCTGGGTACCAGCACCTTCTGGCACACTGGCAGGGAGACAAGAAGAGCCAACATTCCTTGCCTCCAACCCCAAGTGACTTGCTGCAATGATAGCTAATAAGGTAAAATACAAGTTAATGCTTGTAATGTTTAGTGTTTCTTTGAGTTTGTAGGGCTAGAGCTGGAAGTCTGAGCATCTATTCTTAGGATAACAATATGCAATGTAGCATATATGGGGGATCACCTTCTGAAGGTGGTGGCCATTGTTAATTCCCTATTACCTTGTTCAAAATGCTGTATCATTCTCATTGTTTTGTTTGATTGGGTTTTATTCTGTTTTATCTTGTTTGATTTTGTTGTATCTGATAGCACAGGCAGCTGCTTTGAAGATAACAAGATAGATTATGGTAGCCATTTTGGATTTACTATTATTTTGTTTTGAAGTCTTGTATTGCATTCATTGTTTTGTTTTTATTAGTTCTACTCTGTTTCTGTTTTGTTTGATTTTACTATGTCTGAAGGTATGGGCAGCTATTTTGAAAACAACAGGAAGTACTATGATAACTTGTTGATTTCCTATTACTTTGTTTTGAAATTCTTCGTCATTTACACTGTCTTATTTTGATTGGCTTTATTCTGTCTTATTTTGTTTGGTTTTACTCTAAAATAAAAATTTAAAAACTAAATAAACAATTCAGTGTAAAAATGGGCAATAAGTAAGAGAAATAAAATATTAAAGATACTAGTAGAAATTAATGAATCAGAAACATAAAACAAGTAAAACTAGTCAATTACTTCAAAAGATGGTTCTTTGCAGTCAAAGAGATAAACTGGATAACAGAAAGAAATAAAGAACAAAATCATAAATATAAAAAACAGAAATTATAATAAAAAAGGTCAAATATAAGCTTAATTTTAAAATAATTGTAATAAAAATATACTTCAGCAATAGTATGTTTCTATGTTAAATATATGGATGACACAGATTATTTATTGGCAAAACATAAATTACTGACAGTGGTCCTAAAAGATTGTGATAGAAAAATCTGAAACTCATCTCCCACCCCACTGACGTTTCACTCCCATCACTGGAATCTGTGAATGTGATAAAAATCACTCCCTATGATTATATTCTCTTACATGGCAGAGCTGACCTTAAGATAAGTTACTGGATGGTCTAATCACATGGCCTTTTAAAAGCAGACAGCTTCCTTTTGGTGGTGGTTTAAGAAAGTCAGAAACAGGGAAATCAGTGCAGATGAAAGAGGACATGTGAGGAGGAATGCCAGTGGCTTCTAGGTGCACAGAACACACCCCCACAGATAGGCAGACAGGAGATGGGGTCATTAGTCCTACAACCTCAAGGGACCAGATTCTATCAACTTGACTAAGGTTAGATACAGATTCTTTCCCAAAGCCTCCAGGTAAGAGATCTACTAGCTGACACCTTGGTTAAAGTTTCAAGCAACTCTAAGCTGAATATTCAGCTGATCCTATATGCAATTTTGATGTACAACTGTGAAATAATAAGTGTTTGTCATTTTAAGCTGTTAAACTGTAGCAATTTGTTATAACAGCAATCAAAAATAAATGAAGTGCTGATCCCAATGCCGCAGTACCCGCACCCCTGGCTGGCTCCACGGGCGCCATGCTGGGCCCTCGCCTGCCCGAGCGCCACCGGCCCCGTTGCCTCACCTTGTGGCTCTGAAAAAAGAATATGAGATGGAAAGCAGTTAAAGGTCTGCTCCAAAATTACAGAGTTGGGGGGAAGTCCAAAGATGGCAGACTGGTAGGTAGCAGGAGAGGGACCCTCTCTGAGAGAGACAGCTCAAATGCTAGAATAAAACACCCTGGAGAGACCCAAACAGAGAGAGACAGACTCTCACAACCCAGGAAGAAACTAAAGTGCAAAAAACTGCTCAAATATGAGGTTCTGGGGCTACCATTAGAGAAGCTAAGATCAGCGAGCATTGCGCCCTCCTCGAGCCGCCTGAATTCCTGCCAGAGACCTGACCAACCAATCTGTGCTGAAGCAACTGGCTTGAGGCGCCTGAGCGCGGAGCTGAACAGCACTGCCTGCCGCTTGCCTGGACCGGCCCCGCACATGACCCACCCAGAGGCACTGTGAATTTGCACTGCAGGTGCCCTGAAGTCAGAGGTCGGGGAGCCCAGCAATTCTCAGGGACCAGCATCAACACACGGTGAGTGATGGGAGTAAGATCTTCCCACAGGAAAGGGGCAAATGACTGGACTACATGTTAGATTTGGGCAGGAGAGCCCTAACTCCATAAGGAAGTGGCTTCAGTTGGTTGCTCCCCTTGCCGAGCAGATTGGTGGAATCTGCTTGGACTAGGCCATGCCCCTGGCCAGGACCCAGTGAGTCACTACAAATTAATTCCCTGAGCTCGGGCGCACACTGACGCAGTGAAGGCCTGCAAAGGTAGACTGGTCTGGAGGGGAGGAGCCAGTGCACACTGCCCGTGCTTGAACTTTAATCTCCGATAGCCAACTGAAGAGGGCAAAAGCTCCTACCCTGTGCACTCTAGAGGAGCCCTAACCAACAAGAAAAGTGGCTAGGAATTACACTGTACACTTGTATGGAAGGAACCAAAAACATGATGAAAGGGAGAAATAAAAATAAAACCCAGCCCCCAACCCTGAGAACACTGATCCAGGAGAGGTAAATACAAAAGAGATTGAGGGCAGCAAACATGCAACATCAAACACAGCATTAGTGGACATAAAGAGATATCTTCAGGACCTCGTAAGTGGGACCAAAACTGAAATATTAATTCAAATTAAACAAGAGATAAGTAGATTAATAAAGGAAATGTGGGGCACCTCTCAAGAAGACACAGACAGAAGAATGGAGGAACACAAAAGGAGAGAAAAATTTAATGAAGAATACAAAAAAACCCCTAGAAATCATGAAGCAGATTCAAAGAGATTATCAGGAAACTAAAGACTCCATAGACCCCTCACCACTGGGCCTGTGCATTCTGATCACACAGAGTTGCGTGGCAGCAGGCTGCTTCCAGGATGGATCCACTTCCTGCGAGGTTTGAAGTTCAAGACAATCCTGCCCACAAGACCCTCTGGGAACCAGATGCTTAACATCTGTGTGATCCTGTCTGAACCAGTGAGTCTCTGGATCTCGGACCCGTAGAGTGGCCTGGGCTGTTTGGATTGAAAGTCTGCGCAGACCTCCATCTCGGCACAACTGTTTGGGACTGGTAGGCCCACCCTTTATCTGCAAGGAACTGCCTGGAGATCGGCATCTGGGCCGGGTCTGTTTGGGCCCATAGCCCCGCCCTTCACCCCCAGGAAGTCTCCCAGAAAGCAGCATCTCGGGCTGTCTCTTTGGGACCCGAAACTCTCAGACCCGTAGAGTGGCCTGGGGTGCTTGGATTGAAAGTCTGCGCAGACCTGCATCTCGGCACAACTGTTTGGGACTGGTAGGCCCACCCTTTATCTGCAAGGAACTGCCTGGAGATTGGCATCTGGGCCGGGACTGTTTGGGCCCATAGCCCCGCCCTTCACCCCCAGGAAGTATCCCAGAAAGCAGCATCTCGGGCTGTCTCTTTGGGACCCGAAACTCTCAGACCCGTAGAGTGGCCAGGGCTGCTTGGATCGAAAGTCTGCGCAGACCTGCATTTCAGCACAACTGTTTGGGACTAGTAGGCCCACCCTTCATCCGCAGGGAACTGCCTGGAGACCGGCATCTGGGCCAGGTCTGTTTGGGCCCGTAGCCCCGCCCTTCACCACCAGGAAGTCTCCCAGAAAGCAGCATCGCGGACTGTCTCTTTGGGACCCAAAACTCTCAGACCTGCAGAGTGGCCCGGGCTGTTTGGATTGGGAATATTGTGGAGACTGGCATCTTGGTCAGGTCTGTTTGGGACCGGGCACTTTTCAGAAACCAACATTCTGGCCTGACTCTCTGGGACCTGTAGGCCCTTCACTCGCAGGGAACCTCCTGGAGACCTGCCTGGGACAAAGCATGGTGGCCTGGCCTGCCTGAGATTCCACAGGCTCCGGGAATGCACACACAGCATTCACCTTACAACTTAGGAGCCAGGAGCCCACAGAGGGGAGTTAGGACCCTGTGAGGAAGCCAAGAGCCTGTGGGGAAGCCACTGCCCCTCCAGGAACTGAGGGTGTAATAGGTAATTTGCCACATAAGCAGAGAAAGCTTTGGAACACCGACCGCTCAAAGTAAGGAAATATAGAAAAATGACAAAAGGAAAGACCAAAAGGCAGGCTCAAAGCCCTATCCCTCCCCAAGAAAGCTTAGAAGCTGTGTACATAGAAGAAAAAAGAAGCCATACACCTGAAATGTCTCAAATGATATCAAATGAAATAAATATACAAATAGGGAAAGCTATGGAGAAATTCAAACCAGAAATACTTGCCCAGGTAAAAGAAGAATTGATAAAAACAGTGAAAGAAATAGTGAACGCATCTAGTGAAAACACAGCTAAAAAATTAGAGGAACAAAGCAAACAGATAGAATCCCTCAAAGAACAATATAAGAAACAAAC
>PVJX010024247.1:0-28360 GCA_004027295.1 Dolichotis patagonum | reverse complement strand
TTTTTTTTGACCAGGTTTTGCTATCAGGGTGGCCTTGAGTTCCCTTCATCCTCTTGCCTCAGCCCCCACCCCCAGCACCAGTGCTGGGATTATAGGGGTTCACTACCGCCTAACCTGGCATGCTTTTGTCTTTGTGACTGCTACCTTTACCCTTCTAATGGCTTGAGCCTAATCTGTAGCAAATCTCTCCACTAACTTCTAACAAAACTCAAGGAGGCCTTTTTCCTGCCTGAGATGTTATTTCTCCTGCTGGTCACTTTGAGTCTTTCTTTCTTTCTTTCTTTCTTTCTTTCTTTCTTTCTTTCTTTCTTTCTTTCTTTCTTTCCTTCTTTCTTTCTTTCTTTCTTCCTTCCTTCTTTCTTTCTTTCTTTCTTTCTTTCTTTCTTTCTATCTTACATACTGTTTATTTTTTATTTTATTATTGAGTTGTAAGAGTTTTCATACATTTTAGCTAATAGTGATTTTTCATTTTTGGAAAAATAAGTTTACAGTAGTTTTTTAGTTTCTGTAGATGTAAATCTGATGAAGGACTTGTTATTCGTCAAAGAAAATGTACAAGTGACAGATAAACCTGTGAAAAGGTACTAGAGGTCATTAGTCATTAGAGAAATGAACTAAAAGTATATGAAGATACAGTACTAGTGTGATCCCACTACAACAGATATAAGAGATTGGCTTTTTAAAATGCTGGTGAAAATGTAGAGCAACTACATTGCTAATGGAAATATAAAATGGAAAATAAAATATAAAATGTCACACTCTGCAAGCAATTTGGTAGTTTCTTAAGCAGTTGAACATAGACTGTTTACCACTGAAGCTTGGCCATTCTACTCACAAATATTCATCCAATTGAAAACAAAGCATAGGTCAAAACAAAACAAAGCAAGATATAGACAGATGTTAACTGGTAGCTTTATTTGAAATAGCCTCAAATTGGAAACAACTCAAATGCTCATTAAAAGATAAATGCCTTTTAAAAATAAGTTTATAGTGGAATACTATTTACCAATAAAATGCAACAAAGTGTATGAATCTCTATTTTTTTTTTTTTTTTTGCATTGACTTTTTCTCTTTTGACTTTACTGAGTGAGTGCATTTACTTTTGGTAGGTTTGATATAGATTGCACTGCGTACGATTTTCTAAGTAGATGATCTTGTCTTGTACAAATAACGTTTTACTCCATCCTTTCAGTCTGGATATTGACTTACTACACTTTCCAGAATCTTCCAGGCAATATTGTACAAAAGTGATGAGATTACATATATTCATTTTGTTGATGATTTTACTGGAAAAACACTTAAAAAAAAGTATTCCCCTTTTCATGTTGAGGGAATTCGTTTATCTTTCTTGTTTGCTACAAATCTTTATTAGGAATGAGTGTTTGCATTTGTTAAATGCTTTTTTGCTTTTATTTAGATTATCTCATTTTTTCATTTTTTAAATCTTTAAGATGGCAACATACATTCATTTTTCAAATAGTTCAACTTTAAATTCCTGGCGTATAATCTACATGTATTATCTTTTTTACATGTTCTCACATAAAATTTGGTTAGGGATTATTTTGCATCTATGCTTACAATAAACTTGGTGTACTGTTTTCCTTTCTTTGCTGTTCCTTCCTTTCTCTTCTTTTTTTAAAAAAAATACAGTCAGGGGGAATTGAATCCAGGGGTGCGGTACTGCTGAGTTACATCTCCAAACTTCTCTCAATTTTATTTTGAGACAGAGTCTTGCTAAGTTGCCCAGGTGGGACTGCAATTTGTTGTTATTTTGCCTCAGCCTCTCAAAGTGCCAGGATTACAGATATGCACCACTACATCCAGTTTTGCTGAGAAACATTAGGGAAATGCTTCATTCTACTGAGAAACTGGGCATCTTGAGTTGGTGAAAATTTTGGATCTGCCACTTAATAGTTGTGTGACTTTGGGTACTTTATCTGACCATCAGGACTTTGTCTTTAAAATTGGAGAAGAGTTTAAAATATGCCTAAGCAGTAGATAAAAAAAATATAAGACACACAGAAAACTTTTAGTACAGTGCCTGACATTTAGTGAACTTTTGATATTGTTAAAATATTATCACTGGTTTCTAAATATTTAAATATAAAAATGCTATGTATTTGGTTATAATATCTTCTGCTGCCAGAGCAACTTCCTGGATCTTCTATTTTCTTTCTTAATTACTTTTGTCTTCCTTTCCAAGTAATAAAGATTTGTGATATGCAATAAGGTAATAAGGTTGATAAAAATGAACCTTAGGTATATGGCTATGGCTTATTATGTAAGCAATGATATTCTTAAATATCAGTGCATACTTTGATTATTCTTATGCCAGTTAGACAGAGACATCTGCAATGGAAATAGGAGATTTCTTTTTGAAAACACATGGTTTGGTGATTCTGAAATTGGTAATTTTATCCAGTAGCCAATATGTTTGGTGTGATGATATCACTACTTTAATGACATGAAGTATGTATCCTAAATAAAACCAGATGTAGGAATGAAGAAATAAAATGTGAATTGGTGATGGTTCATGTTTATTACCTGGTTATGTTATGTCTCAGGGAAAGTAATCAGTGCCAAGGTGACTTCTCTGTGAAAGGTCTCTGTTTCCTTTGTCCAGTTCCACAGAAACATCTTGGACATTTAGTGATATGAACCACAGGATAGTCAGGGACTATACATACAGTCTTCACATAAGACAAGGATGAGGAAGGGACACAAAGGTGACTATGTCACTGTAACATAACTCTCTGTTTCGGAAGGAAGACCTATATTAGCTACTTTATAGAACTTATATGAGACAATAACAATAAACCACTTACAGCGGTACTATGGACATTCTAGATGCCCAATAAACATATGAGCAATTATTCCTAAGAAGTGAGTGACCGAGAATTAGAACATGGAACTTGTGTGCAAAGTATTTAGAGTATGCTTTCATATTCATGATTTCATACTTATTTGCTTCTCAGCATAGCCTGAAGAGAACTGACACGTATACAAGTTATTACACTAAAAGCCTAATACATTGGAAAAGAACAGCTTTAAGGGTTTTCAGAGATTTGTAAATGGTTTGGGGAAGTCACCTTATCTTTTTCAGCCTCAGTTTCCTTTTCTTCTTGACATGAATACCAGTCTTTACTCTTGTCTCACAGAGTTGTCACAAAATGGAATGCTTTATAAATTATAAAGTGCTATCGCTGTCTCACATTCTTCTGGGAGCAGCTGTGTATAAATTATAAATAAAAAGCACTATGCAAATATGAGGAATTGCTACTGTTGTATATTCTGGATGTGCCCATCTGATATATGCATCCACTTAAAATTGGCGTGTAGGAAGGCATCTAGTTTTGAAAGATTATATGCGTGTGTATGTGTGTTCAGGAGAATGAATGCACATATATTGAAAAATGTAATGCCTTATGACAAGTTGATTGTCTCCTGGAAAGAAAAGGCAAAGAAAACTCAGTTATCCTGAATACTAAATCATCTGACAGATTCTGCCCATGCACAGCTGTCTGGAAGCCCAGCAGGCATTCACGAGTCAGCTCTGGGAGACAGAGACCCACATAAGTATGTAGATGGCTTGGAAGAGCAGTTTTTTCAGCAGAAAGTGGTCCACGGAAAATCTTTTCATGTTACTGTGTAATTATCATTTCTTAGCTTGCCTAGAGGTAACCTCATCATAGTGCATCGATTGTGACTATTTGAGGACCATGTCTATTGGTTCCTTTTCAGTTGAGTTTAAGAAGTAAAGAAGCATTGACCTAAATTCTTTGGTTTGATTTGATGAAAGATAGTTTCATGAGATAGCTCCATTATTTTCTTCAGAAAACCCATGTTAGATTTAATGTCCAGAGTTTGTCCTATTTGCTCCATGCCTACAAGTTCAGTCCTTCCTGCTCTGTGTTAGCAATTTGTACCCCCACCATCCTGAACAGCTTGCAATTTCCCAAGCAATTGTGCTCTTTCTCTCTGTGAACATGATACTCCTGTCTGGAATGATCAGACTTTAAGCCTATCTCTTCAGGATTCTCTGGCAAGTCTTTTCTAATTCCTCAAGTTGTGATCACATGTCGACTCCAAGATGGCCATTATGGGTTAAGTGTCTAGGACCTCAATCATAATTTCTTACTTATTTGTCTGTTTCTTCTCACAAATTATCAGTAACTTGAGGCCAGGAAGTTGGGCAAACTTCATTTCAGTTTTAACTGTGGTAAATCTTATGTGAACTTTATCAAGGCTGCTTATTTAAGGCTCATTTTATTCATCTATAAAACCATTATGATAGTATCTGCCTCTTTAACCTTGTAAAATGTATTATATGTAAAATATGAAAATAAATTAAAGGCAAAGTAAACATAAATGCAAAGGTTGTATTTTATTTCATTAAAGTTGTTTTAAAAGGTCTTATGAAAATAGGGAAATTACATTTTCTAATGCCATACATACATACATGAACATATGAATTATACATTGGTGTTTTATTTCAGAAGAAGATACAACTAAAATGTTAGTGGGATGGAATTATGTTGAAATGTGAGTAACTACACATTGCTTAGAGAGCAGGAATAAAGTCAGTTTTCTGCTTCTGGATCTTGGACTCAGCTAGCTGGAACTCAGCATTGCTTCCATGGTGAATATTTTTGTTATGTATAGCAGGCACTGAACTATTCTGTCCAAGAAGTTATAAGTCCTGTTTTGAGATAAGCCCTGCAATTAGGAACTCAGAAGAGGCTTTGATGCAGTTGCTGCTGTGGTAGTGAAGTCTTGTGAAAATGTTTTGCTGGAGTTTGGGTCTCGTCTAACAGATTTAGGCAGTGTTATGGTTTGGATCTTGCAAGTCCCCCAAAAGCTTCCATACTGAAGCTTTGTTCCAAGCTGGTGGCCCTGTTGGGAAGTGGTTAGGGCACAGCCTTGTTAGAGGCAGTAGGTATCTAGGGTGGTGCCTCAGAAGGGTTTATTTCGCATGTGGGCTTCCTTTCGCATTCTGCCTCCCGTGTGCTGCGAAGCGAGCTGCTTAACTTCACAGCATGTGTCTCACCACACTATTCTGCATCATTATTTATAAGTAGTAAAACTGATAATGGAGAGAGTAGTTTTCTAAGTGTGCATAAGCAAGCTTCTTAATACTGAGCCCAAATAATAACATTTTTCACCTAGACATAGTTAGGGATGGACTCGTGTAACTATTAGAAACCTGAAGGGAAAGAATTCAGTATATTCTGTTTGGGAGGTGGGAACCTCATGGGACAAGGAAGAGGAAGATGTTGTTCTGCATATGCCCAGGTGCTTGTATCCAACTCAATCATTAGATTAAGTGACTTTGCTCCTGCGTCATATATCAAATGATGCGTGGAGTTTTATTCTGATCAAACGTTTTTGTCATATGAAAACCAGCCAACCAACCAACCAACCACAACAAGAAAAACAAAAGCCAACAAAAAATAAGAAAGAAACATTACCTATGTAATAAGAATCTATCAGTCAGTTCATTTCACCTGGGGAGTGACTGGTAGGTAGTTATTGTAGCCAGTTTCTAAAGAGGAATAATTGGAGCCATTTCTAAAGAATAAATTTTCCCCAAACCTTGGCTGAGTGTTTTACTGGGCAGCTACACATTTCTCCTAAACCAAAGATCCTTAGAAAAGAAAGGAAAAACCTAGTATGATAGGAATGTAAAAGCCTTGTGATACTACCCATCAATCCTCCTTTCCATAATAGAAAATTAAATTCATAATTGTTGGAACTATCTGAAGACTTGCATTAGTATGCATAGACTTAGTGCCTCAAACTTTGTAAACCTAACAACAACCCAGATATAGATGAGCCCTCCTTTAAAAAAAAGAACCATGACACAAAGAGGTAAAATAACTTATTCAATATTGGAGTGTAAGAAGAGTTTTAAACTAGAATGATTGAAATATAAAGCTCTTTCTATTTCCTCTTCATTTTGGAAATGAAACAAAATAAAGTCAGGCAATGCAGAGCTTATATTCTTAAAACTCTTCTCTGCCCCTGGATGGTTGATTTCTGGGAAAGTCTGGCAGACTTACAGTTTTGTTTTCTGGTCCTGTTTTGCATCCCTGGAGGAGTGCCAGTTTCTGCATCCCTTTGTTATTGTATATGTTCATTTGTAGATTGGTAGCAAATCTGTGACATGCATGTTGCAGTGGGCTGTTTGTATCACTGAATGGTTTAAAATGTTCACATCACTGGTGTAGATGGTCAATGGAAGGACAAAGCTCTATGAACCTCAATGATTGCTCTACCTATTATCATTGGCACAGAAAATCTTTTGCCATGGACTAGGATGTATACAATCTCTGACAGAAATTTTCAGTTGACTCTAGGACAGTGTTTCAATTGAAGTGGTTATTTTAACACTTTAGGACACATTTAACTTTAATATCTATTCAGGACATCATTGATATTACTACTTATCATGTATTTAAATACAAAAGAAGTTCATTAAAACAATGAGAGGCTGGGGCTATAACTCAGCAGCACAGCACATTCATGGTAAGTGTGAGGTCCTGAGTTTTATTCCTGGTGCCAACACATGAAAATAAAAAACAGTGAATAACTAGTGCAAATGTTAGGAAAATATGTCAGAAGTCAGAACATAGGATGTGTCTGAAGTTTGGAAAACACTGCCATAGAGTGAGGCAGTTAGTTTGTTTATTATACTTTCTGGAAGGAACTCTATTTCCTTCTCTTTTATTTAGTATGGAAAGAGGACAGTATTTAGGAAAAAGTACCCACTGAGGAGTGGAATAATTATAGCAAAGATTGTTTCCCACTGTTTTAGATTTCTTCCTTTGTCCTTCTGACTACATCCTCCTCTTTTATCTACCTTCCTCTTTGCATTAGGATCCTGACTTACATGAATTACTATTATGGTTTAGATTTAGAATGCCTTTCAAAAGCCTCATGTGTTCAGATATTGGGCTTTTGGAAAGTGTTTGGATCATGGGGATGGTATACTTATGAGAGAATTAACTTGCTATTTAATTTGTATAAAAATGTGCTGTTAGGCCATAGAGTGTAGTCAGAAGAGGAGAGACGCAAGTCCATGGGGATGTGGCCTGGAAAGGTATGTCTCCCTCCTCAACTCCCCACTCTATGCTTCCTGTCCGCCATGACTTGGGAAATTTTCCTCTGCTAGACCTTTCCATCATGCTTTTCCTGTTTTAAATAAACCTCTCCCCCTTTAAATGGTGAATGCAGGGTATTCTGTCTTAGCCACAAGGAAAATGACTGAGACTGTTACATCTACAAGCTCTTGTATGTCCTGGCTGCTGGTAAAGTGTGGCCAAAGAAGAGAATCAGAATAACGACCACTAGCTTCTTCCTCTGAGTCTACCTACAATTGGTGGTTGGCTGTGTCTCTGAATCAAGGTCCTTGCTTTTCTCCAGGTAGTCTAGTTATGATTCTGTCATTGTGTGTTCTTTAGGTAACCACTCCCACTTGACATACGTTTGGGCTTATGGAAATCACAGTCACGATGCCGCTGGCTTCAGGTTCTTATGCTATCCTTGTGGTTTCTCTGCTCTCTCCTACACCTTTGTAATTAGTCCCTGGGGAACTCAGTGCCCTATGAATTATGCTAATTTGAGCATATGACCTATTTCTACCTGGAATGTCAGATGCATACTGCAATAGCAAGTAGAAATGCCTAAATGACACCTAGGATTTGGAGGCAGATTTATTTACATCAATGGGCACTTAGCAAGATCATTCTCAAAATATCAGGCTCTGATCTCTGGTGGTCTAGCACTTATATGGGATAAGCAAGCAGAAAGTACAAAGGCATAATGGCTTGTCAGTTGGAGAGTGTTTCTTACAATATTTATCACAGTGATCAGCTGTTTCTAAGAAACAAAAATAACAAGAACTATAACCAGCACTATTTGAGCAGCTAACAGATATTTCCCCCTCTCTTTTTAGTTTTCCCAGAAAATCTTTGCTTGGCATGTTATAAGTGATCTTCTGAGACAAGGCCCAACTAGAAGTAGTAACATTGGGACTATCACTGGTCCTGGGATGGGCCCTACCCAAGCTTCACAAGATTGCTTTATTAAAGAGCTTTTCTTAAGTTGCTTTAAGGAAGAGACATAATTTAGGACTGCCTATCCTGTAACATCCCTCTGGCAAGTTAGTGAGGGAATTAAACTCATCAAGGAACGTGTCCAGTGTACACTGGATGTCCATCAAATCTTGGTCAAGTGTTTGACTATTGTTCTATTCTCTTGGGGCAATCATCCATAGAGTTTAAGGTAAAAACCACAGCTAGCAGGGTCAGGGAAGCAAAGATTTGGGAGTGCAGCCTGAATGTATTGAGGTATGGAGCAATCCTGTAAGAGCAATCCTGTAAACATTGTCTTCATGCTTCCACTATGATTGGACTGGCCCATGTTTTGAGTGACCAGATCAGAGATTTGAGTGCATCATCTCTTCAGAGTGAGCTGTCTGGTCCAGGTAACTTTTCTGGTGGACTTAAGCCTGGGTTTCTGAAATGAGTATAAGTAGGTAACAGAACCCTTATGTGTGTGCAGGAGTGTCTACAGGTACAGCTGGTAGTATGACCCTATAAACTCCTGCTGCTCTTTTAGTGTAGGTAGGGAATGTCTTGGGCCAGCCAGAGTAGGTGCAGAAAAGCACTAACAGATATTTGTAATGCTTTTAAGGTTTTATTTTTGTGCAATCTATCTATATATCTTTAAATAGAAGGAATCCACTATACTGAATGAGGTCAGAGCAGTGACACAGACTGGAGCCTGAACTGGCTTCAGGGATACGGATGCCAGCATTGCAGCTTGAGCTTGCAGAACATACGGTGCAGGCAGGTCTGGCTTTGATCTTCTGGGAGTACTGGGTAATATTCTTTTGGCTGGGGTTGATGTCTTAGTTGGATCCCTGGAGGAGCCTTTGGCCTCTGGACCAAATTAATTTTGAGCCCAAGATTGACATCATTGGTGGCAGGTTTCCAAACAGCAGCACGAAACAGTCTGCTGTGCAGATCATCCCTGCAGTAGAGTTTTGTCTAAAATAGTTTTGTCCAAGGTGACCACAGCATATCCAACCTGTTGAACTTCATTTGTATCAGAACTACTTCCTTCTGTAAACAGGGTATACTCAGCATCTGTATCAGGGTCCATTTTTTTTAAGAATAGTTCATCCCAGTACAGCATGTGGTACCAACCTGGACAATTAGATCTCCAGTAAGGTGAGTTTGTCAGTTTTCTTATTCAGAAGGACAGTGGTTATCAGAGTGCAAAGGTAAAGTGGGGAGGCAGCTTTTAGCGACTGAATCTAAGTATTTGTTCAGGTAGGCCCCTGGGCACTCTCAGAGGCTTACAGTCTGAGTAAGCATCATTGCTTTTGTGACCTCAGGATCCAAATTATATAAAAGTCAGCAGCTCCAAAAAATTTGTGGAGTTTCTTTTTTGTAACTGGTCTCTGCCAGATATTGATGCAGAGCTTTTGTGTCTTTCCAGCCAGCAGCTTGGGCATCATTAATCAGAAGTGTAGAGATATTTTGTGCTGGGAAACTAGTGAGGTTAACACTGAGGGCTTCTCCAAGGAGGGCAAACAAGTTTTTGAACTTCTGAGAGGTCAAGTCAAGGTCCGTTGACTTTTGAGTCCAGAACTGGGATCTTTCTACTTAAAGTTAAAGAGGGGCTGGCTGACAGGAGCCAACTGAAGGCAGAAGAAGGCACTTTTTAGGTCCAGGCAGTTGTACTAGCAGGCTGTGAGTGGCAGAAGACTGAGGCAGTGTATATGGAGGGCAATTGCTGTGTCATTGGCAGCTCAGAGATCTTGAACTGGCTTTACAGGTAGGAGAGGCGCATTTTGGATTTTATAAATAGTATATAAACATTTTGCCTTTTTGAAACCTCATTTTTCCTCCTTGCAGGTCCTTTTGGGGGACCATGATGGAGCTGACTGGGACAGAGAAACACACTGTCCTGGGGAGAAAGTGATAGGAACTTGACCAAATCTGTTGCTATGGCCCCCAACCCCCCAAATAGTGGGGGAGTTCCAAACCCTTGTGGGTTCTGGTAACAGTTCAAAAGGATGTTTGGGTTGGAAAGCACAGATTAACAATCCTTCAGCATCCAGTATTGTTTCAGACAGCTGATGTGTGACTGGATGCCTGTTAGTGTTTCTCATGACATCTGACTGCAATGGGGGTTGCAATGAGGTGGCATAGTTGATGGCCCAGGACCAGAGGTGAGTCTTTGGATCATACCTCTGATGGGAGAGTTTTTAGAATTTCAGAATTGTGGTTATCTGTGTCAGGCTGATGCAGGCATCATCTTCCTCTCAAGGAACAATGAAAATTGAAAGTGCAGAATTAAATGAGAGGGAGTCTGACTGCCTTGGTGCAAAGGAGATGGTTTCTTTTAACTTGAAGAGAAGACCTGTTCCCAGGTGCAGCGTGGGGACTGGTTTATACAAGAATTCATGTTTGGTGAGAGGTAACCTGCAAGTTTTTGCCTGGCAGAAGGAGCAAGAGGCAAGAGTACCAGTTGTCCCAGTGATGGCAACTTTTTGACAGAGGAGACTTTTGAGGACAGAGAGTTATGTTTCATTGTCTACTATTAAAGTCACAGGTTTACCCCCCACCCCCAACTTTTGCATGACTATGGGCTTTTAAGGACCAATTTGATAGAGCTCAGTTTATCCTATCCATCCAGGCCTGAGAGGGTAAAGAGAGGCTCAGGTTGAGGTGTACCTGGATAGGCAGATTTCTTTGTGCCTCAAAGACAGAAGGGACATTTATTTTTTGTGATCATAGTCCTTGTAACTTGTAGCTGGAGAGCATGTTTGTCTATCAGACTGAATTTTCTTACAGACAACAGATGTTTTTCTTTTATCAGATTTCTGGGTAACTGGTTGATGGGCTTTTTGTCTTCCCTCTTGATGTCTTTGAGAAATACTTGGGCTGGGGATTTAGCTCAGTGGCTTAAGCGCCTGCCTGGCAAACGTAAGGTCGTGAGTTCGATCCCCGGTACAAAAAAAAAAAAAAAACTTGACTGATTTTATACTTCTAAGCAAGGTGACCTTTGGGAAAGGCCATGGCAACTCATTCATCAGGGCTGACAGTCCAATTTTCTTAATCAAAATGTGGAACTCCAGAGGAATTTCTGACAGTCATCTTAGGTGGGCATTAGATGATGCCATATGACCAGGATAGGTGTGTCTCAGAGGGGGTGGGGCCCCTATGGCCAAATGCAGGCAATGACTGATTACTTATTTAATTGGCTGGAAGTAGATGAGTTAGAATCAAAGGGTGAAACTTTTGATGGCAACTGCAGGGACCAATGAGGGTGCCAAGCTGGAATTCTCAGGGAAAATGGGCCTTTTTTTTCCCTTTGAGACACAGGGATGTGGCTTGGTTTTACTTTTACCTGTGTAAAACCCCTTTTTCCTACAGTCAGGGACTGTGGGTTTTGACTTATTAGTTTCCATTTCTGACTTCTTATGTGTGTGTTGTGTACCCTTGAATGATAGCACAACAAAAGGTGGGCAACCCCTCTGAGAGAGAGACTATTCAAATGCCTACCTGGCCATCCCCTTCGTGGGAACTTAGATGTGACTTAGCTAAGGAGGGTGCGAGCCCTCTATTATGCCATATATCTTTCACCACAGCACTGCAAGTGAAGGTCCAATCCGCCACCATGACCAGTGCTTCCCAGTCTTGGTGCACAGATGGAGCAGCTTATTGCTTATGCTGTCCATTCTACTCATCAAACATTCATTCAGCAGGCACTCAAAGGTTAAACATTCCAACTCCCTTCCCTTTGGGTGGTCCTGACTAAGGAGAGTTGATCAGACTTCAGCTGAGCAGAACTGACAGACAGACTAACTGGGATCTTCCCAGGGTTCTTAACAAAATCAGGGAAATGGGCAGGCAGGCAGGCAGGCAGACAAACAGAGACAGACAGACAGTGTCCTCCTTCCTTTGGGATCTGATGTGAGCTGCTCAGCAGGGAGCCAAGAATCCATCTCCAGACCTCTTAGGAGACTCGAGAAATCTCAAGGGCACACCTTCCCGTTGGGACCTGGAGAGGTCCTTGCTCCATCCATGAGGGCCACAACTGGTGATCAAAGAGGACAGCAAGGTTGGTCTCCCCCATATCATGCAACAGCAAGTAGAAACACTGAAATGACACCTGGGACTTGGAGGAAGATTTATTTACATTGATGGGCACTGATTGGGATCATTCCCAAAATATCAGGTCCTGATATCTGGCAGTCTAGGGCCTACGTGGGATAAACAAGCAGAAAATACAAAGGTAGAATGGTTTGTTGATTGGGGATTGGTTCTTACAATATGCGTCACAGTGACCAGCTTTTTCTAAGAAACAAAAGTAATAGGAAGAGTAACCAGAACTATAACCCAGGCAACTAACAAATTAAAGTATACTTTGATGTGTTGGGGAATCATTGTCTGCTGCAATACACCTACCTTGATAATAAATTCATGAAATAATGTGTTTATTTTGAAACAATTTTTCTCACATGTATAGAGTACTGTATAATTTTCAAATTTTTCTTTTACTCTTTGTTCTCACAATAGCCTCGTGAGGTTGGCAGGTCAGGAAATGTTATCTCCATTTTGTAAAGGGAACTGAGTTGGACAAGAAAATTGATGTTCAAGTACACACAACTATTTACTAACTTTGAACTTATGCTTTCTGCCCCCAACTGCTATTTGTTTATTCTATCTCACCTTGATTTATCCAAAATGAGTTAGTTTGATTAAAGTCATTGCACTTTATTTGTTCTTTTTTTTTTTTTATCTCTAAAGCAGTATCTAGGTCTTATGGGAATAAATAGAGGCAAAAGTAATTCTCCACTAAGTAGATATAATAGGTGTGTGGTAAAACTAGAGGGAGAAAGAAAAACTGTGTAAATAGACAAATAGTGTATTTAAATTTTACATGTGAAGAAACACCTTAGATAGACTGCATATACGGGAGTAAAATTATTATGAGTATGTTTATACACCTTAAAACAGCAAACAGTTCAATATGATTTATGTAGTTGGGATAGGCTAAAACTCACTAGTATAATAGCTGAGTCATTTGTCTTAGCAAGCATCTTGTTATTGGCAATCAATAATGCACAGAGATGACTGATAGCCTTGTTTTCTTGTGGTGCCTCAGCTGCTCTAAATTATTTATCTGACATATTACCTCTTGGCAGATGTGAGGAAACCAATGGTAATATGTTTGCAGTACTTAGATGTACATCCGAGAGGATGCTGTTCTCCTGTCCCTGGTCTTAAGGCATATTAAATAGGTGAGGACATGTTTTCTAGAATTGTCATGTCATCAGGTGCATGTATATAGATGAATAAGGTTGTGGGGTTTTGGAAGTGTTATTCCTGGTTGCAATAAAATGGACTGATATTCTTTAATGTTAGAAGCGTGCTTTCTTGCATATTCCTGGCTTCTTCCCAGTCACAGTGGACATATGTAGTAGAGAGATCTGTGTACCATACTATGTGATTTATCTGGTCAGCTGTCTTTCTTTCCCAGTAGACAGGTCATCAGGGAACTGTGTCTTATTTGTCATGGTAACTCCAGCACGCACAAAGTCTGGCACATAACAGTAATTACTTATGAAGTATTTATTGAGGAATGAAAGACAGAAGTGAAAGATTCAGGAAAAAGATTTATAGTCTTTGCTTTAGGTATTTAGTTATTAGCATTACTAATTAAAGTACTGCTTTGGAAACAGGGATAAACTAGGAGTAAGATAATTTTTGGAATCTTAGTTATAATAGGCAGGTTGTTTAACCTTTTTAAAATTTGGTTTTCTTTATATAGAATCAAGGGAATGGTGCTCCCCATAATGTTATATAGGAATTTAAATATAATACAGAGCCTCACAGCTTTTGTAAATGTTAAATGACTATATAAGATTTATGCAAGGTCAGTGCATTTAATGCCTTTTTAAAAACCCTAATTTTAAGCATTTACCACGGTGTAAATATCCACAGCATAGCTGATTTCAAATTAACATAAAGATAGGAAAACAAAGTTTAAACATTCCCAAGTATTTAATACCTGATTACTGGGTGCTGGGTTCTGGACACCATGGGGTGAGAGGGATGATTTTAGTTTATATAAATAACATATACAATACCCCTGGTTTACATATGGAGGTGAGTTCTGTATTCTTTCTTTCTTTCTTTCTTTCTTTCTTTTTTTCTTTCTTTCATCCTTTGGTACTGGGGATGGAACTCATGACCTCACACTTGCCAGGCAGGTGCTTATGCCACTGAGCTAAATCCCTAGTCTAGTTCTGTATTTTCAAAGAGGTAGAGAAAATAGAAAATTTCTAATGGGTATAGAATGAGACTTCAGATCTATGTAAAGTTGAGCAATATGACACTCACAGAGTGAGTATCTTAGTGATGAAGAGATATTCAGGAATTCCTTCACCCTGAACTCATTACTTTGGGGCATCAAAATTGAGACACAATCAACAAATATTCATTCATATCAGGTGATGGGAAGAGTACTGCTAGACAAGTATTAAAAATAAAAATGAATGGCATGATCCAAGAATACATAGATTCATGGCTGTTTTGGATGATGACGTGTCTTCTCCAAAATTCATGCTGAACCTTAATCTCATTGTGATGATATTAAGAAATCAACATTTTCAGGGGTGCTGAATGTATTAAGGGATTTGTGAAAAGGAGTTTGAGGAGTGGGTTTATACATTCACTCTTCTGTCATGTGAAGATACGTTATTTGTTTTTACCCTTCTCCCTGTGAAGATGCCACAGTGAAAAAAAATGCAATAATCCAGACACAGAGCCTGCTGGTGCTTTGATATTGACTTCCTAGCCTCCAGAACCATAGGAAACTATTTTCTGTTTCTTATGAATTATCTAGTGTCAGGTATTTTTATTTACAGTGGTACTTATGAACCAAGATATTCTAATTAGCTATTCTAGAAAAATGGGAGTTAATGGAAGCGCACTGGAGACCTGTTCTCTTTTCTGTGGTTCTGTGTGATCTCTTGCTGTTCTCCATTTCTCTCTAATTTAGTTGCCTTTCAACTTATGTTATCACTACATCCTGATAAACCCATTATGAGTTGAAAACAGTGTAAGTCAAAAATGTATTTAATACACATGTCTTACCAAATATCATAACCCAGCAACTCAGCACATCATAGAATATTGGTTGTTTTTGCCTTTGATTCCATGGTTAATTGGGAACAATGGGTTGATGGTTCTTCCTACATCACATAGGTAAGTAACATAATGTATATTATTAGCAAAGAAAAAGACAAAAAGTCCAAGACCGGTATAGCAAATAGGGTATACGTTTGGGGTTAGGGTTAGAATGTGTATCACTTCTGTGCCATTGTAAACTTCAAGAATTGTGAGTGGACTTATCACTAACTGGGGACCATCTGTGGTTTGGTTCATTTTCTCTGTGCTGTTGATGAATTATGTATTATAGGTCACAATTCTTTGTGGAGCTTAGTCAATAATAATCCATATTCATAGGGACAGATCAGAAGTTTAGTGCGGCAACATAAATGAGTAAGTTAGGAAGTAGTATCAACTTTCAGCATGCATTAGACTTACTGCAGAGAGTTAGTTAAAACCAGATTTTAGGAACATAGCTAGAGACACTATCATTCAAAATCCTAGGACAGAGCCTAGGAAAATAAACATTGGTGACTTTTTAAAAATTTTTTTATTATTTTAACATAGTAAAATACAATAGAATAAGACAGAACAAAGCCAATTGAGACAGTGTAGTGAAATTGGTACAGAACTTCACAGCAGGTTCCTGGGATAACAGTAATAGGTACCATAGTATATCTCGTTATTTTCATAATAGTTGTTCTTTCAATCAGGTATAGCAAAATCAAAGGAAATATAGAACATTATAGAAATTATCAAAACAGAATATTGAATAGAGCAATACCATTAATCAGGACAAAGCAAAACAGTGATAAAATATTTGCTACAAAAAGATGGCAGGAGAAACTCCCCCTTATTTGCTATATTGCATATGGTCAGCCTCCCATGAGATGCTCCGATCTCTGGCTCCCACTTGCTAATGGTGGCGGCAGCGGGGAGAGGGGAATGGACGAGATGATGTTGATGTAAGTAGTTAGAATAACACATTTGGAAAAATACCTGCCATTTCCTGAAGTGTCCTGTCTTTCATGTTTGGATTTTTTTTGGGGGGGGTAATGTGGTCACAACTTTGTACATGAAATCACTTAGAGAGTTTTAAAAATATCCAGATGCTTGGTAGTAAAAAAAAAAAAAAAAGATGCTGATTTTACTGATCTGGAGTATAGCCTGGTATCAGGTTTTAAATGCCCCTCAGGTACCTGTAGTGCTCAGTCAAGTTTGAGACACATTGTACTGTGGGGAGCAGGTAACTGTTGAAGGGTGAGGTACTCAATTTTGCATTCGAATTGTTATAACAGCCCAGTAGAGAAAGGAGCTAAGTGTGACAATGTCGGATTCTCAGTCAGGAATATATGTACTAGAGGGTGGGACCAAGAATAGGACATTCATGATTAAGATCTTTAAAGTAGAATGCATGTTTCACACTGTGGTCATGAGATGTAGTGGTTAAATTAGAAAACAAATGAAGATTGTTAGAGTTAAGGTCAGTGAACAGAAAATCTGGGTATATGTAATAGTGACAAGGAGGAATAGGATGGTGATAGTTATATGTAAAATCTTAATAAATATTGATTCTTGTGTAAGAAGAGAACAGCAAAGACTTGGAGGGTAGGATATACAGAGCAAGAAGTTTTCTGACTACAACTATTTACGCTGAGAAGAAAAGTGGGTGAGTGTATGTATGACAGTGAAAGGAAGAAAGGAGAGGAAAGCTAAAATTTGGAGGAGGTTACAGGAGTTATGGTCATTTAGGAGAGATGTGAATATCAGTTTCATTCTGGAAATGAAGAGAGTATTCTGTGATTAGACACATTTTTCATGACTTAAGAGTCTTAGAGGCCACATTAAGAATGTTGGAATGGAAAACTGAACCTGGAGTTGGAGTAGCATGGGAGTGATAGTCATTAGAACTGCCAACAAACATTCTATTTCCCTCCTTTCTGGGACATATGGCTGTACTTTTTCTGTTCTGCAGAAATAAGCTCGTCATGTGCTTGCTCTGACCAGTGTCAAGGTGAGCAGATGTGATGTGTTATTTCTAGAGTGAAGTTTTATGAGCTAATGCAGGATTCATCATACCTACTTTTGTTACAATTAAATAGCTCCCAACCTATTAGACAGACTTGCCAATTTTGTGTCTCACCACACAGTATAATGAACTTGAAGACAAAGAAGATGAAGAATAGGAAAGTTTTATTAAGAGAAACCCCCTGAGAGGCAGGAGGGCTCCCAAAAATGGGTTGCTGATGACACTCTTGGTAGGTTTTTTTTTAATTTAGAGAAAAAAACAGATAAAAGGGTAGAAATAATATAGAATTTCAAGAAAAAGTAAGAAATAACTAGTTGATAAATTATATATTGTTACCTTAGAAGTAGTTGCTCGTCATAAAATCAGAGTATAAAAAGTGGACAATCAAACCATGACAGTACAAACCATTCTGTTTGATGAACTAACAAAAACTTAGTAGTATGGTTATCTATCTTGCACACTTATACATAGAGTTATATACTTTAGAGCACTTTCCCTTTCATTATCTCAATATCTATTATAAATTTTAGATCTTACTACTCTTTCAATTTTTTATTATTAATTTTTATACTAGAGAGAAAGTATGATATTTACAAATGTAAGTTTGATTTATTTCACTTATGAGGATAGTCTAAAGTTTCCTCCATTTACCTATAAAAGCCTCAAGATAATCCTTTTTTATAACTGAGTAATACTCCATTGTATAAAAATACCATATCTTTTTCATCCATTCTGGTGGGAATTTTTGTTATTTCCAAGATTTAGCTATTAGAAATTGCACTGCTATAAACGTGGGTGCACATATATCACTGTGACCGTGAACTTTTCAGTTTTTCTGGGAAAATACCCCAGAAGGGAATAGCTGGATTGAATGAACTTTCAATCCTAGTTTTTTGAGGAATCTCCATACTGATTTCCACAGTGACTGCACTAGTCTACACTCCCACCAACAGTGCAGCAGAATTACTTTCCCCCACAGCCTTTCCAACATTTGTTATCAGTAATTTCTTGATGGCAGCCATTCTTTCTGGAGTGAGATGAAATCTCAATGTTGTTTTAATTTGCATTTCTTGAATGACCAGTGATGATGAACACTTCTTCATGTATTTATTTGCCATTTGTATATCTTCCCCTGAGAAATGTGTGTTCATCTCAGATGCCCATTTTTCAAAAGGGTTGTAGGGGGATTTTATACAGTGAAATCACATCATAGGTTAACTTGGTTCAAACTGTAACCAACTTGTAGGATTACAAGTACAATCACTTACTTAATGTTGATCTAATAGAAAAACAGGTGTATTGTAGTGTTTCTTGTGATACCCAGTGGGTCAGTGTCTGCTCAGTTCAGGAGGTGGAAGAATGCTAATTCTGAGGAACCAAAACATCTTGAAAATGGGATGATTTGCCATTTCAAGCAGCAATGCTTGAGGGAAAGCAAGGAAGTTCCCAAAGGGACAATCAGATAAAAGTTAATTATTCAACCTGTGGTGGATTAACTAATGGTTAACTTGTAACATCCAGCTGAACTAAATCAGCATGGCTCTGGGTGTGGAAGGCCCACCAAAGAGTTTTTGCCAACAGCAAAAAAGGAGAATTGGAGGGGAAGATGGTGTGCTATTGATTGTCCTGGAGAAGCTTGTCATGCTGGCTTTTCTGATAAGAACTGTACTATTCTCATTGTTGGAGGAGCTCAGGTCCTTGCTGTTGCTGAGGATATCTGTGATTCTTTTTGAGGAATCTCTGGTCCTTATTTTAAGTGTTGCATCCTGGTTCCAGTGCAGGTACCCCAGCCTGCTAGCACAGAGCTTTCAACCCACTGGCACAGACTTTCAAGCTTCCACTGCTGTCCTTTGGGCCTTCCTGGTACTCTGTTACATTCTTGTGCATTTGACTTTTTGGGTGCATATTATAAAATAATCCTATAAATTATATACCCTGTATTAAATCTATTCCCTTGTAAACCCTTGTAAACCCTGACCACAGCAAGACAAACTGTCATCATTCCTTGCTTGCCTCTCTTGCTACCTAAAACAAACAACTGCACTCAGTAGAATTTTTTGGCTTTGTTGTTCTTCAATAAATCTGGGAGTCTGAGTCAATGTGGAGCTTCATTCCATTCTAATGAAGTTCCCTGGTGCCCTGTCAAAGACAGTCTCTGTCTCTAGCATCTTCATTCATCTCTCTAACAGGGTTTGCTTGCCTGAACGCCACAATATTTAGTAAGGATACATAGTACGGTGAAGAACAAAGGTATTTAGGCAAGAAGTAAGAGTGAGGGTCAGAATGTTCCACCTTGTTTCTGTGTGTTAGATTCTTTAGGCTTATTGGACCAGAGGGTGCAAGATACAGTACTATTTTGGACATTTGTTTATCTTTGGGCAGGCTCCCTGGGCTAGCCAGCATGTCTCCATTTGGGGGCCTACATCAACTCAGTCATTGGCCACAGGCCTGGTTTACCTCATCTGTCTTTAAACTCTAACTAGGACCTTGTCCCTTTCTGTGTATCCATCTCTACCTGATTTAGCTGTCTGCAATACTTCTGCTTGTCAACGCTGACACTGTAAGGAAGGGAGTCAAGCTTGATGTCCTGTACCAGGTTCTTTGTGTTATCCTATGATAGATCTGATACAGCAATGGGGGATGCATCTTGTAATTTTATTCTCCTTTTGCTTCTCAGTTGTTTTATTGTTTAAAAACTGATGCATTTCTACTGTATAGAGATAGAGTAGAATAATGCAATATGGGATAGAGTGGGATAATGCAATATGTCTATAGTATGCGTAATGATTGAATCAATGTAATTAATATTTCCGTGTCCATAAGCATTTATCATTTCTTTAAGCTTGAAATCTTGAGCCTCTCTTCAAGTTTTTCATAGAATTTGTAATAGATGGCTTAAACTATAATACTCTACTGTGCTTAGAATACTAGAGCTTATTGTTTTTGTCTGTATTTTGGCACCCAAGTTCCAACTTCCTTCTGGCCCCTCTCCCTTTCCTAGAATTTAATAGTTACTAGTCCGTTATTTTCTCTGAGATCAATTTTTTAAACTTCCACAGATGAGAACATAAAATACATTTTTCCCTGTGTTTTGCTTATTTCACTTAACATACAGTCTTTCAATTTCCACCAATTTTCTTGCAAATAACAGGATTTCATTCTTTTAATGGCTAAATAGTATTCCATTGTCAATATATATGTATTTGCTACATTTTCTTTATTTGTTTTTCTGCTGATGAGCACCTCAGCTGAATCTCTATCTTGGCTATTTTAAATGATGCTTATTTTACCTTGGGAATGGAAGTGCAAGTATCTCTTTGAAATGCTGATTCCATTTCCTTAGCATATATACCCTGAAGTGAGAGAGCTGGGTCTCTCTCTCTCTCTCTCTCTCTCTCTCAGAAAACCTGCATTTACTTCTTCATAATGACTATACAAATTTCCACTCTCACCAACAGAATTCGAAGGTTCCATTTTCTCTGCCTTCTTATTGGCATGTGTTATTTTTAGCCACAGAAATCTTGGATCTGCTTTTTATTTCAGCATAGCCTACCTATGTCCTATGTCTTAGAGATGCTTGCCCTATGTGATATAGCAAAACCTATGTCCTGAATGATAAATCATTGTCTAGAAATTGAACATTTCAGTGTTTGCCATAAAAATTTAAATACCCATCATTTTCTTAAGCACTAAGTAGTAGCAAAGACCTGCTTCAGAATCCAGAAAAGAGACAACCCATGTTTTTCTCTGCTAAAATATTTTGTAAAGTTGTTGCTTTGAGTGATGTGAAACATTGATCATAACAAAGAATGTATAAGTCTAGCTTAAAATTTCAGAAAACAAAATTTAGTGTCATGGGCAGCTGCAGGTGGCAATATTTGTAGAAAGAAGCAGACTTGTAATCAAGAATTCAAGGAAATAAAATATCCATGAAAAATACTGCAAGTAAGGAAGAGTAAATTACTTCCTAACTATATACTGAAAAACATATAAACAGAAAAACTTTAGAATAGAAAAAAAAGAACAATTAAAAATCAACATTGAGGTGAGCATCAAATTAAGGGCGTACCAATCACATCTATTGTGGGCTGAGCTACCTCAAAGTAAAGGTCCAACTAAGCACGCACTGCACAATGATGGATGCAATGTAGTTTTAAGCTCTTGAGTAGCTAGGGTCAATTGTTCTAACTGGCTGAAACTTTCAGTGCAAAATCTGAGAATGATCAAAGCAAACTAGAAAGAATCACCTTACCCATGAATCCCATGATGGTCATTTGCATGAATGAGAAAGAAACCATTGTTATTTTAAGCAATTGAATATTGTGGCATGGCTTGTTACTGTAGCCTAACTGTCCTCCTTTTATAGGAGGAGAGGAATCAGGGTGTGGAAAGAAGAGTAGATCAGAGTACTGGGGAAGCTGTGCAGAGATCTCTTTTCTGATTCTTTGTGAAGTATGAAATGGTGAAACAGTAGGTTAACTTTGTTCTAACTATTACTTTGGTTCACATTGTTGTAAATCTGCAGTGAATACATGTGAAAATAGAAAGTACATTTACTTTTGACTTTTTGTTTGCTTGTTTGTTTTTCAAATGAACTCTCTTAAAACCCTTAAATTACTCAATTCATTCCTCAAATTTGCATTCAAATTTTTGGATGGACATCTGTATCATCGTGTGTGGTGTTCTTGTCCTGTGTATTTGTTTGGGATCCCAGCAAACTAATGGACAGGTAGAAGATTCTAGACCAGTTTGAACTGATCAGGAAAAGCATTAGTGGTTGTACTGCATTATTTCCTTGGGAGGATAACGTTAGACCTAGGATTACAGTGACTGAATGTGAATGAGATATGGGACTTTTTATTTTTATTTACTTTTCTTGTTCGAATGAAATGAATATTCATTGTACTGGTAAGGCAGACAGGGTTATTACCAGTGCAGCTGAGAACAATTAGTTCTTATTTGCTTAACACCGTTTCTTCATGTGTAATTGTAAAACTTTTCACAGGATGTTTTAAATGTAATCAATTTTTTCATTGCTTTTCCTAATAATTCAAAGAACCTGACATTTGTAATCAAGCCAACTATGGTCGATACCCATTTTCTCTTAGTTAAATAGGAATTTAACTCAGTGACACAAATGGTGGCTTCTGGAACTGATTGTGTGTATTTATTATTTGGTGAGGGCTGTACCCAGATTTATGAGTTGGTAAAAGAGACAGTCCAGTATCACAGGGGCAGCTGAACTTACTGTGTCTGGGGCCAGCCCTCACCAAATAATAAATACTGACAACCTGGCGCTCCTGCCTTCTGGAATCATGCTCTTGCTTTAGGCTTCTCTACACAGCATTTTCTTCTCTTATAAAAATGAGAATTTCCTTCATTGCATTTTGTTAGGGTTGAGTGAAAGAATGAATTATTAGTCAAGAGATTTAATACACTATTGGCTGGTAGAGGGAAAAAAACTCAACTGTAGCTAACAAAAGCTTAAAGGGAATTGAACTCATTTAGGAAGCACCTCTATGCCTTTCCTGATTCCAGAGCTTCTTTGCCTAGGCTCTCAAATGGCACCAGGACCCTGTCTATACTGTTTGTCTCCATCTGTCTTGGTGTCATTCTTTCCTTTTCAGATCCACATTCTCAATCAGGAGTAAAATATTTGAGGTCATCAGGAAGAAAATAATATTTTAGGAATGATTGAGGGGAGAAAAAATGCAGGGAGAGAAAAGCTAAAAGTAGCTTTAATGATGTTTTTATACAGTTCTCAGTGCCTTACCTTCATACCACTTTCTTGAAAATCTTTTCGTCATATTCAACGAGAGAGATTGGCAAGTTTTTGCTAAGCCAGAGTTATGTCTGTCCTATTACCTGTTTTTGTAAGTGAAGCTTTATTGGAACAAAATTACACTTGCTCATTTGTATGTTGTTTATAGCTGGTTTCATGCTGTGATAGCAGAATTGATTAGCTGTGACACAGTCTGTATGATCTGCAGAGGTGTGACTGCCACTATTGAGCCATTTATAGGAAAAGTTTATTAAACTGTCCCTAAAATGGTTAAAGCTAATAGTCTTCAAAGTGGCTGATTTACTCGGTGGTGTGCAAGATAATCCATTGGGAAAGCAGAAAACTACATTTGGATTTATTATTTCTCTTTTTTTCTAAATATTAAGATGATGAACACTTATATAGTACAACTTGACAATATTTAGTGCTGTCATATAATAATATATGATGCATGCATGTATATATAATATGGTATATATATATATATATAAACATCTATTTCTCTACATATTTATATCAGAGGGAAGGAAAGATGGAAGGAGAAAGAAAGACAGAAGAGTTACAATTTTTGTATTACTTGTAGTGTATATGTGTCAGATTTCACTCCCGTGACTAAATAACTTAGAAAAAGAAACGTGAAGAAGGAAAGATTTATTTTGGCTTACAGTTTTAAAGGTATCAGTCCATGGTCTAGTGACTCCAAAGCAGAAAAATCATGGTAGAAGGGCATGGTGGAGCAAAGGGGCTCACCTCATTATAGTCAAGAAGCTTAGTGGGCAAGGAAGAGCCCCACAGGAAGGGGTCACTGACCAGACATACTTTCCAAGGTATCGATCCCATTATTCAGTCCCTTAATTAACTCCCTCATTTCTATCATTTCTCCACAGTCCCCTTAACATATAGTGTCATCATTGGATGGAGTTAGAGGTCTCATGATCCAAGCACCTTGTGAAAACCCAACTTCTGAACATGAGACTTTTTTTGAGGACATTTTAGATCTAACACATAATAGTAAGTAAAAAAAAATGAGAAACCATCAGGCTGACCACTGTCATGCTATATATTATTCTTACATTTTTGAAGACATTGCTAGAGGAGAATGTGCTTATACTTGTCTATTCTCTCCCCCAATCTGGCTAGCTTTGTGTGTCTGCTTTTGTGTAGATCTGGGTCACTCCTTCAGGGTGATAAGGATGGTGTTTTAAATCTAAATATTCATTTAAAGGCAGATGTAAAATAATAAAAATGCAGCAGGAAGATGAATAAGGAAAGTAGGCTTGGTCTCTGATTATTGAAGCTAGGCACATTGTAGAAACATTAAAAGAATAAGCAATCACAGCAGCCTTGTTCTGAGTTTTAAAAGAGAATGGTATTTCTATTCATCATTTATCTTGCCTGAGATTTGAACAAATACAGTATTTCTGGCAGCAATTATTGATTTTTAAATATTTATAGGAAATGATACATGTTCTGCCAAATGTGATATTTAGCAAGTGAGGTGAGTTATATAAATACAGGATTGGAGATTGAGCCACCAGGACAATTTGTAAAATATATTAAAGTTGATTAATGAGAAATAGAAATGTCAATCTGTTACTCAAGTGAAATGATAAAGGACCAGTTGGAACCCAGCAGGACTGGCATAGGCTGCATCTGCAAGGAGTACCTGAACTGAGCATGGGAGTCTGGGTTCAACTTTCATCCTGGGAAGATCTGGAGATGGGGAAGAGAATCCTTCAGTAAGTGGGCAGCAGGTTTGTGAGTGGACAGGGAGGGGTTCACTTGTGTTCTTGCTGTCAGTCTGGCTTATTTTTCTGTGAAGTTGCTGATTGGGTCTGTTTGATTTCTCCCTCTTTGTGTGTGTGTTTGTGGTGTGTGACAGAGAGAGAGGAGAAAGAGAGAGAGACTGAGACAGAGAGACACAGAGGGAATACTATCATATGGTGAAGGTTTTTGGACCAATTTGTTTGACTGCTACTGTAAAATCACCAGGGAAGAGAAAAGGTGAAAGTCTGTCTTCTTTTGAAAATGGAAGGTAGAAAATGAGTCTGTCTTTGACAAAATGGTGCTCCAAACCCTTTCCTATCACAACTTGAACCCAGAGGCAGAAAGAGACTAAAAGACGAATCCTGTTCCAGCACATTCTCCAGTGATCTAGGGGCCTCCTCCTGTGGCCCCTAGAACATAAAGCTTATATGTGAACCTTTGGGAGTTATTTGAATGTGTTGCTAAGCCATAGCTGTCCACTTATGAGAAAGAATAAGACAAAATGGAGAAACTGAGAAACTATAAGAAGCTGGGTTTAGTGGAGATGTGAGGACTAGGTGCAGAGCGGTACCCTACTGCAGTCCCAGTGCAGTAGAAAAGGGGCAGACCTTGAACGCTAAGCTTAGAAATTTGGATATTAGTAAAATACAGTGAGAAATCATTGCAGGATTTTATGCAAGGAAGATATTTTGACATTTTCATTTTAGAAAGCTAAGTTTGACAGTTGTTAAGCTTATTGAAGGAGAGGGTATATCTAGAGGTGAAGTAACCATTTAGTAACAATTAAGATTTGCTGTCAAATACTCACATATACTGTTCTGTTGGACTCAATCAGTTCCTCTGGAAACTGGGCAAATAATTTGCTTGGCTCCGCAGATCAGGCACCATAAGTCAATTTCTATCAGACAGTTGGGATAATTTCGATGTAAAATCCACTATCTTTAACATATGGACTGATTCAAACTTAACTAGTATCCTTTATTTGCAGCCACCTGTATGTATGCTTTTATCTCTATATGGTATCATCATGGGTTCTGATCATCCACTCTGTATGTTACCTGGATCCCAGGGTTCAGGCAAACTCAATTATATGTGTAGTGAATCTAGTTGTCTTTTGCTCAGTGATAATGATTTCTTTCTCTAAGCTGGGTGAGGCTGACCTGAGGTGTCTTCTCTTTAACAGTGCACACATTTATTTCAGTTCATGAAAAGCTATTTTCTGTAGGTCAGTCTAAAGCATTCATGGTGAAACTTTAGATATTTTGACGATAATAAACAGCCCTCTACGGCACGTGTACCATAGGGCTGCCACCACTGGTCTGTCTGGGGGAATCACAGTTTACATTAAAGTCAGACAAAGGCTCTGAAAGATTCTACAAGAAATAATTTGGTTTTGTTCTTTAACTCACTATTTCTTAAACTCACCAAGTCAGAATTCCTAATGAAAGTGCAATACCTGTTTTACTATCTTCAGATAAAACACTTTGGGCGTTTTTTTCTGGATTGACAATGTTTATAATTAAAATACTAAACACAAATGCTAAGTAACCAAGAGACTATTGGGTCTTCTTTTCGTTAAATGTCTTGGTTATTCAATAATTCTCCCATGCCCTTGGTAGCACTTATCTGTCTGCTACCTAAATAGACAAATGATATTCCATATAATTGAGGTAAACTCAACTCTTACAGAATTGTAAGTGATAATACTAAGTACTCATGGCAAGAGCCCAAGAACTGGTGACAAAAATGTTGCTGATGTGTTGATGGAGATGAAGAAATGGCACAAATTTTAAGATTTCTTTTTGTTTTGAACACTGGACTGGTTTTCTGCCTTGCTCTGGTTTCTATCTGGATGTTCCCCCTGAAACGTCCAGGGATATTTGGAGATGACTGGGTCATGGGAACCTGTCCGCTGATGAGTTCATAGCTAAATGTGCTGTTGAAAGGTGAATCCTGGTTGGAGGAGGTTGGGCAGTGGGGCTGTGGCTCGGCAGGGTCTGTCTCCCTTCTTCTTTCTTGATTTCTCTCTACTTTCTTCTACCATGCTAGGAGCTGTTTCTTCCTGCCTGCCATCCCACGAGCTGATTTGCTGCCATGCTGCCCTGCCTTGGATCCAGCTGAAGATAGACTAAAAACTGTACAAACTCTGAGCAAAATAATCTTTCTGTCTTTAAGTCATTGGTGTCAGGTATTTTGTCCCAACGATGAGAAAGTAACTAAGACATGCCATGATTCTATATGGCCCGAACAGGGCATTTGTTTTATGAAAGGAGGTCTACAAAATGTGCCTGACCCCCAAAAGTTAAAAAGGAAGATTTACTGATTTTAAAGACAGAGTAATATATGGGCTAAAAGGACAAACTGTGAACCCATAGTGCCTGGAGCCACCACGTATTACTTACTATAAAATGGGACAAATAATAGTGCCTGTACCACAGAGCTGTTGAGAAGATGAATGAGTTAATGCATGTGAAGTTCTTTAAGTAGTTCCTGGAGTATAATAAATACTGAGTATATGTTTGCTACTATTTAATGCTTTCACTGTGAAGTGAGAGGGAAGGGAAATGAATAAGACATCACCCCTGCCTCAAGCTCTGTGTTGAATATGAATAAATTATAGGGACTGAGTGTGAAAAACAGAATTATGAAAGGATGTAGATGACAGGTAGTCTAATGCTTAATAACAACAGTTCCCAGGGTCAAAGAGATGTGGGTTCGAGCTTTGGCTCTGCTACAAGCTGAATCTTAGGCAAACTTTCTGGGCCTTATTGAAATGCATAGCCAATAGGCTAATCTTGCAGTGGTGGTTGCAAACTCCAGCTGATGGTGCTATTACAAAGCTAGCACAGAGGAGAGAAGAAACAGAGCTTTGAAGAGGAGCATTTTGGAACTGATCAATTCCTCTTCAAGTGGTTATCTAGAAAGATATGTATATTTGCTGAATGAAGGGAAGAGGTGACAATAAGACCAAGCTGATAATTTCGAATGGGACCCTGGAGAAGGATCTACTTGTGGCACATCCTGCACACTTGGATTCCTTGGCTTGGAACTTTGAACTGTTGCTGTCTTACTGAGCTGTTTTACTCTCCCACATACGGAAAAGCAGCGCTTGCCTCCAGCTCAGGAAGCCACAAAGTAACACCCAGGTTTTCAGCCTTCCTGGAGTGGAGCGGGATCACCAGATCTCTGGCTGTGTGGTTCTAATTCTTTCCTTACTACAGCATGAGAGAGTCTCAAATTTGATATCAGTGTTACAGATCAGGCTTTGCCTCAGAAAAGGACGATTCTGGAACCTAGAACCTACCCTAGGTGGGCTGTTAGAATAGATGGTACTCAGACAATGTGTGACCTGAGGGGAGGAGAGGACTGAGTGGCCAGAGCTCTTTACCCATGTTTTTCTTTGCTTATATTTTTGTCACAACTCATTTTGGTAGGATGTGGCCTGTACTTAGCTAGGAAGACCTTAACTAAGATGCAAAGCTAAGACCTTAGCTTCAAGGGTATGCTCAGCCTGCTTGAGGAATACCCTAGGAGCTATCCCCTGCCATGCTTGCCTGGACTTGGTATGGTAATGTGAGGGGAGGTGAAAAA
>PVJX010024246.1:0-28305 GCA_004027295.1 Dolichotis patagonum | reverse complement strand
GTAAGCAGCAGAATACAGAGCCTCTCTGAAAGAGACAGCTCAGATGCCAGAATAGAACATCCTGGAGAGATTTGGACAGAGGGAGATGGATTCTCTCAACCCAGGAAGAACCTGAAGGGAAATGAGTTGCTCGAATATGAAGTCCCGGGGCTACCATTAGAGAAGCTAAGATTGGTGAGCATGGAGCTGTTGCTGAGCCGCCTGAATTCGTGCCCAAGACCGGCCGGAACACCCAAACTGAACCTGCATCAATATGACTGGCTTGAGTGGCCCCGTGCATGGAGCTGAGCCGCCCTGTGCGACTCACCTGGAGCAGTCTGTGCGCGACTTGCCCAGAGGCGCTGTGGACTCATGTCGCAGTGGTGCTGAAGTGGAGGTGGGGGAAACCAGCGGAGAACGGAGCCAGAGAAGGACCAACATTAAACTGAGGTGAGTGTGGGAATAAGACCCTTCCACGGGAAAAGGGAGGCCAACTGGATGACATGTTGGAGTCAGGCAGGACAGGTCCAAACCAGGAACAGCAGTGACTTCAGTTGGTTGCTCCACTCCCAGAGCAGATTGGTGGGATCTGCTTGGCCTGGGTCACACCCCTGACCAGGACCCAATAAGTCACCACAAACCAATTCCCTATGCTCAGCAAGCACTGACACAGTGAAGGCCCATGAAGGTTGGCTGGCCCAGAGGAGAGGGGCCAGCATATGCTGCCCCTGCTTGTACCTCAGTGACCAACGGCAAACTGGAGAGGGCAGAAACCCCTAGCCTGTGTGCTCCAGAAGAATGATAGCCAACAAAAGAAAGGGGCTGGGAACTCCACTATACAATTGTATTAAAGGAACCAAAAACATGATGAGAGACAAAATAAGAAAAAGCCCCCAGCCCCCAACCCTGAGAATATTGATCCAGGAGAGGTAAATACAAAAGAGATTGAGGTTAGCAAACATGCAACATCAAACATGGCATCAGCGGACATAAAGAGATATCTTCAGGGCCTCGTAAATGAGCTCAAAACTGAAATATTAATTCAAGTTAAGCAAGATATAAGTAGATTAATAAAAGAAATGCTTAGCACTCTCAAGAAGACACAGACAGAAGAATGGAGAAACACAAAAGAAGGAGAGAAATGTTCAATGATGAATATAAAGAAAAACTAGAATTCATGAAGCAGATTCAAAGAGATTACCAGGAAAGTAAAAACTGCACTGAAAGCCGGCAAAACTGCTTGAAAGAAACTAAGGATAGACTATCAAAACTTGAAGACAGGTTTGCAATGTGTGATCATGAAAGGAAAGATCTCTTAAAAATAACAAGGAAACAGGCAGTAACAATACAAAGGCTAGAAGACGACAAGAGGATCTATAATCTAAGAATAGAACACATGAATGAAGCAGGAGTCAAAACAAAGGAATTGCAAAGGCTATTCACAGAAATTATTAAGGAAAACTTCCCAAGCATAACAAAAGGAAATGATATGCAGATGTATGAAGCATACAGAACTCCAGCCACCTACAACCAAAACAGAGCCACACCTAGACACACAATAATCAAGATCCCAGAAATTCAATATAAGAACAGAATATTAAAAGCCATCAGAGAAAAGAAACAGATCACCTATAAAGGAAGACCCATCAAAATCACGGCAGACTTCTCGACACAGACCATCAAATCAAGAAGATCTTGGAGCAAAGTAATTCAAGCCCTGAAAGAAAATAACCTCCAGCCCAGATTGATGTATACTGCAAAACTCTAGAAATCAATGGAGAAACAAGATGCTTCCATGACAAAGAGGGGGAATTTGTGACCACCAATCCAACCCTACAAAAAATACTGAAGGACATTCTAGAGAGAGAGAAAGAGAATATGACGATTTCAGGAACAGTGGCAGAGAGGCCTCAATGAATGGGGCAGACAGTGGAATGAAAGAGAAAAATAGACAACCAATGGCAGAAAACTATCATAGCAGAAATGAGGCAGAGAAGGTTGGCTGTAATCTCTAACATAGATGCCTTGATATACTAACAAAAAGAAACACAGGCAGAGTAGATCAGGATATAGGGTCCATTGAGATGCTCTGTATTGGAAACATAACCTGAAAGAGGGTTTATGGACAGAAAGTCAAATATGAGAAAACAATGCTCTATGTGGTAGGGAACCAGAAAGAAATAGGGGCAACTCAACCAGCACCTGCAGATAGGTTGAAAAGACATGATGCTTTTGTGCAGTAGAGAACTACTCAGCTATAACAAAGGAAAACCTTGAGGTTTTTATAGGTAAAAGAATACAACTTGAGATCAAACCCAGGAGTCAGAAGGTTCAGAACCAGTTAGGATAAATAGCAGGTTGCTCCCCGCAATCTAAAAACTGAGGGGGTTAGTGGGACCCAAAATGTGCAGTGCACTGTGGGGAAGTGATAGGGGAGGACTTGTCTAAAAAAGGAAGGCAGAGGATATTGTTAATAGGGTAACATGATTTAAAATCTACATTATTCTCACCACTCTGTTTAGATGGATTATATTCTGTTCCAGTTTGTCCACTTACGTTAGATTTGAGGGCATGGACAGCTATCCCAAAAATAGCAGGACATATTATGGTAATCATACTTAATTTCCTATTAACTTAATCTGAAGCCCTGTATAACTTACACTGTCTTATTATGACTGATCTTATTTGAATCTGGTCTGTTAGATTGCTGTTTTTTATTGACTGATTTTACTGGAATCTGTTATGATTGATAGTATCAAGTCTAAGAGTATAGGCAACTATACTGAAGATGACAAGATTCACTAAGATATCCACTCTGGTTTGATTATTACCTGCTTTTGAAGTCTTATAATGTCTCCAATGTTTTGTTTTTATTAATGTTGTTATATACTGCTGAGACATCATAGCAACCATTGTAGATAACCTTGTATTGCAGTTTTATATGACTTTTTCGCTTCGTGTTTTTCTAGGAATTGTTTCATTTTGTCTTGCTTTGTTTTGTTTTTCCCTTTAATACAGAAAAGACAGATATACATGTAGAGACTCATGCATGAGTAGAACTTATAAACAGTTTATGAGAACCAATTATATAACACATGATGAAATGAACAACTACTTTGAAGAAAAAGAGACACTACAGTACCCAATGCTGATTCCGTAATGTCATGATGCGAAATCCAGCAATACTATCATTCTTTGTTCAGAATGATTTTAGCCTGTTTTGTTTTGTTTAAGTTCAATATACATGTTGTTTTGTTTAAGTTCAACATACATTAAGGTATGGTCAGCTGTTTTGAAGAGAATGAGAGACACAATGACAGCCATTGTTGGCTTCCCTATTGTCTGGTCTTGAAGACCTAAAATGCCTTCCTTATCCTGTTCAGATCAGTTCAATACTATGTTGTTTCATGTGAATTGTCTGTATGTGAAAATATGGACAACTATTTTGAAGAAAACAAGAGTCAATATGATAGATAGTGAAGATCTCTGATTGTCTTACTTTGAAATTTATGTCTCTTTACATTGCTTTCTTGTGATCCGCTTTGTTCTGTTTTGTTGTGTTTAATTTTACCCTTTAAAAAAAACTGGTGATCAACTTAACACCAGCTGAATTATATCACAGTGCTGCTGAGTATAGATGTTTCACCTGAGGAAAGTTGCCAGCATAAATGGAGATGTGGAGAAGGAGAAGGAAGAGCGTTAGGGTGTTAATGCGTTGAGGCATTGTGGGTTCTCCTACGTGTTGCCATTGGTTCTCCTAGAGAAGCTCTGGTTCTCACATCGAGCATTGCTTCCTGGCTCCAGAAGGGAAGGCGCGTGCTGCTTGATCTCCTGGAAGAACTCATCACACTGGCTTCCTGGCATGTACTCAACTGTGCTTGTCATTGGAGGATCTCGGGGCCTTCGTATCACTGAGGATGGCTGTGGTGCTTTTCAGGACAGCCTTGGTCTTTGTTGTGAATGTGACTTCTCAGCTCCAGCATAGAACCCTCGACCTATCAGCACAGCTCCTTCACCCTGCTGGCATAGACTTCCTAGTTTCCACCACTGACCTTTGGGCCTGCTCAGCACAGATCCGTAAAAGAGACTGATGTGAATCCTTCTTGTGGGTTCTAGACCTCCAGTTGGACTTGTGGGAGGCATTGTCATGAGCTCTGGGTCTTCATCTGGACTCATGTGGGACACTGCTGTGGGATTCAGGCCCTTGGCTAAATAGTCTATGTCTTTAGTGTTGTGGATAGATTTCCTGCATTTTCTTGTGTTAACTCTGGGTGGCCATCGTAAGCCAATCTTGTTGTTTCTTTTACATCTGTATGTCTTGTGTTGTATCTGTTCTCTCTAGTAAAACCTTGACTTATGCAGTGGATAAGATACTAGAATATAGGAAGAGATTAATGTCATTGTCATGGGATTGGGTTAGTTACCATAGAGGTGGGTTCTTGATAAATAGATAAGTTCTGTTCCTTTACTCTCCTCTCTGTCTCCCTCTTTCCTTCTCTCCCTTTTTTCCTCCCTCCCCATCTCTTTTTCTATCTCTGTCTCTCTCTCCCTTCTTCCATCCCTTTCTGCTTCCCTCCCTTATCTCGTCCTCTGCCTTCCACTTTCAACTGCAGGATGACATAGTATAAAGGCCCTAACCAGACTCTAGCTCCATAGTTGTGGGTTTTCCATCCTCCAAAACTGTAAGCCAAACACATACCTGTTCATATTACCCAACTACTCTCAGGTGTTATGTCATATGTGGCAGGAAACAGACTAAGGAAAGTTTGGTCTTGGGTTTTTTAATCCAATCTCAACCTCTACTTTCAAATTGAAGCACTGAGACCATTTAAATTTTACCTGATGATTCATATTGTTAGGCTTATATTGAACACTATATCAGTCAGTGCTTATAGAGAAAACAGATTTGATACAAGGTATACAAATATATAAGAATTTATAAGTGTAGCTTACAGTGGTCACCCACAAAGTTGAATGTGGAAGAGTGCAAAAGAGCTGTCTGCATGCTGGAGATTGAAGGATAGCACAAGATATCCCCTCCGCTGCCAGTGTACTTCTGGGTGTTGGTTGCCCAGATAATAGTCCTGGTTACAGTTCCTGTTACTTTTGTTTTTTGAGATACAGCTGGTCACTGTGACGCATACATGTTGTAAGAACCAATCCCTGACTGACAAGTCATTCTGCCTCTCTACTTCCTGCTTCCTTACTCCATCTAAGCCCTAGACTCCCAGAGATCAGGGCCTGTTATTTTGGGAATGATCCCGATCAATGCCCATTGATGTCAATAAATCTGCCTCCAAATCCTGGGTGTCATTTTGACATTTCTGTTTGCTGTTGCAGATCCAGGTGAAGGCTCTGTGTAGTATCCTATGTGAGTCTATATCAGAAGACTTTTTTTTTTTTTTTTTTCAAATCTGTGCCCAAAGGCTGAAGGTTGGGAGCTGGAAGCTGAAGAGTCCATGCTGGAAGCCAGGAGATGATGTCCAAGGTGAAAGTGAAGACTGGAGCTCCTCCAAAGAAAAGAGATGCAATCCTTCCTCTTCATCTCCCTTTTGGACCATTGTGGTGATTTAAGCCTCCTAAGGGTGGGTCTTCTACACTCAGAACTATGCTGAGCCGAGTTAGTTGGGCATTTCTTACTCAAATTAACACAATCAACTATCACAAACATCTTGCCCTTTTTTTCTATCTATCCCATCTGTTTCTTTTTCTTCCTATTCTGTCTACTTTTAGAATGATTACTTTTTTATAATAGCCCTTTGAGACATAATTTACCCACCAAAAATGTACAATTCAATGATTTTTTTATCATGTACATAAAATTGTGAAACTACCATCATCAATTATAAAACATTTTGATAATTCCCAAAAGAAACTATATGCCTCAGCTATCAGCACTCGATCTTCCCATTTTTACCCTTCTCCTCCCTCTGAGCAAACATTTTACCTACTTTATGCCTCTATAGACTTTCCTATTGTGGACATTTCATACAAAGGGAATCATATCACATAGGTCTTTTGTGACTGGCTTCCTTCACTTGACATAATGTAATGGTGATGAACCTGTGTCATGTGTGTGTTATTTGTTTTTCTATAAGACAAAAGATGTTAATGTATGAGTCATTTTTTTCTGAACTAAAACCTCAGTATTCAGGCTTAACAGCAGTGTTGACACTTCGTGATAAGTTGAAGCTTCGTGATAAGCTTCAAGTTGGAGTTTGGCCACTCTAAAAGGTTCACCATCACTGACATAATGTCCTCAGGATCACCAGTGTTACAGTACATGTCAGTACTTTATTCTTGTTATGAAAGAATTTCATGGCATGGACATGCCATTTCTAATCTAGTGGTAAGAAGATGGGCATTTGTGGTATTTCTCCTTTACGGTTGTTTCATAGTACTGCTATGAAAATTCACAGGGGAGTTTTTATGTAGACATATCCTTCAAATTAAGGTGATTAGGTAGCTCTGATCCAATTTCCTTATAACAAGGACATTTGGGCAGAGGCACAGAGGGTAGACAACCATGAAAGCGGCAGAGATTGGAGTTGGGGTGAGGCTATAAACCAGGCAACACCCGGGGCTACCAGACGCTGGAGGAGACAAAACACTTTCCTCCTCCAGAGGGTTCTGTGAGCAGTTGGCCTGCAAACTCCTAACTCAGCCGTCTGGCCCTGGAACTGTGCAAGAAGCCTGGGGACATAGTTAGGGCAGCCCTGGGGCAGCAGCACAGGGGAGCATGGCCCAGATCCCCCAACCCTGATCACACCCATATTTGTGTATTTTCAGCCTTCTCCCTGCTCCCTGTTTGGAAAACAGGCAGTTATAACGTCTGGCCACTCACCTGAGTCATGAAAGATTCTACTGCTGCCAAGACAAACTCACAAGTGAGACTGTACCTCCTGCTAATCCTGAAGGTGAGATAATGATCTGGCAGGGAAGACCATGGGGCCTTCCCAGGTGACAGCTGCCCCTGCAGCTACCTTCACAGGCATGTCAGGGGCAGAGTAATTGTGCCTTATCTTTCACCGTAACAGGAGGTACCAGCTCCCCTGCTGAGATAAGCAGGAGTAACTTGGTAGACTGACTCAGCCAGCTGGGTGAGCTCAGGTCCTGGATAAACAGACAGAGGACAACAAGCCTCAGACTGCCACATGTGTGACACAGACAGGAAATGACTGGGCTACTTGTATGTTCAAGGCCAGCCTGAATTATATAGAAAGACTATTCTATATAGTCAAAAAATGCAAAAGACAGCCTTGCAGCAATTCCCAGCAACACTTCTTCACCTTTAGGGTACTGGCCAGGGGCCCTGGCTTCAAATGCAAGGCCCCATCAGTAGCCTTCAGCCTGCTTTTGCAGCCATTTACCTGGAAGAGGCTTCTAGTGACCCTGGCTTCCATGCACGGTCACTGTGGCCGCTTCCTCTCTGGGCTTTGGGCCCCACTCCTGCCTGGCTCGCCATTTCTACCTGAGCCCACCCCCTCCTCCTTTACATCCTGCAATCTCACGTTTGGCCTCAAATCCTTGCCCAAGGACCTTTCCTTCAGGAAGCCCTCCAAACACCCCAGCCTCATGCCCTGCCCATATGCCCCTCTTTCTTCCCAGCTCACCAGTAGGCTTCCACAGTTGGCCAGGTATGCGTCACCTGTCTCCTTCCTCAGCACACATTCTCAGCACCAGGGCCTGGTACCCAGCTGGGTTCTGTACACATTTCGTGGATTCTTACCTCTCCAGAAAGGCGCAAACTGACCCGATTTTTCAATAATGCTTCAAATGAACACAGCCATTTTGCCTAACACACTCACCATTTGTTAGCAGCAAAAATTTTCAAATGCATCAGTGCACGTGTGCCTGAGCAGTGGGGACAGCTGGCTTATTAGGGGCACCAGCTCAACTGCCTCCCTCGTTTCCAGGGCTTCCATGTGCCTGTGCATGTGTACATAGATTAAAATACATAAATTCACATGTGCACATATACTTTCATGCATGTATGTTATTTACATGCATATCTGTGTGTATTGCCGATCCTGGAACTATCCTTGGGGATGTGACTGGCCACTTCGTACTGGCCTTGTCAAACTCCCTATCTGGTTGATCCTTCTGCCTGAAAATAAAGGAATAAACTATCAAAACTAGTAGTCACTTGTCCCCTAAGTCTGTACAAACTCAGATATATATTTTTAATCCGTAGCGTTTTGTCATGAAATTTCTTTCACATTTATCTGGGCATGATGGTGCACACCTGTAATTACAGCACTCTGGGAGGCTGAGACAGGAGGATCACAAGTTGGAGCCCAGCCTGGGCAATAGGGCAATTTAGCAAGATCCTGTCTCAAAAACCAAAAATAAAAAGGGCTGGGGATGTAGCTCATTGTGAAGGCTGCAGGTTCAATCCTTAGTACCGTGGAGGGGGCCACAGAAGAAATTCTTCTCATGTTAATCCTCACCCACTTTATCCCATAACTATAGAAGTTCCTTGACCAATATTCTCCATGAAAAAATGCTATCATGTTGAAGACAGTAATCATATCATATTAGTCATTTTTGTCCTTTTCTCCCCAATCTTGTATGGGACTTAGGCAAATGATTTGATTGAACAGCATATGAATCACTTGAAGTTTGTTATTTTGGAGAATCCACCAGTCATTCAGTCAGTGCTCACTGGCATCCATGCAGCTACCCAAGGGGCAAATGCATAAAATGCTTGAAGGCAAACAGTTGAACTGAGAAAAGCTCAATGTGTCTGTGTGACAGAGAGCTGGGACAGGAGTCAGGTACTGCACATCAGACCGCAGAGGTGACACGGAGCTGGAGTCTGAGGACCCAAGAAGCCAGCCTGGGTGCCCAGCCAGGTGCCAGCTTCGCCCACCTACCACTGCGCGTGCTCCGGGCACTGCGAGGGTGGGGGTGGGGGAGGCCTTGCTTCTGGGACAGTTTCCGAGTCACCGAGACCTGACCCTGGGCCCAGCCCAAATGCGGCCCACGCTTCACCCTTGTGTCCTGCGATGTTTGCCAAGCAGGCGGTGTTCAATAAATGCCTGTAGCATTGCTCAGTACCAGTGACTCGGCTGCCAAGAGGTGGCCATTCGCACGAGGCAGCACAACAGTGCTCTGATGGAAGACCGAATTCCTGGGGCCTCGGGGATCCTTCGCGGGTACAGCTCATGCTCAGCACAATGAGGCCCTGGATTCGAGTTTCAGCATTAAAAAAAAAAAAAAAACAAACTTCAAAAAGCAAAACAGAATTCCTGGAATGATAGGGTTAACTTTCATCGAGTCTCAAGGAAAGAAAAGCAGACATTACTCTCAGGAAAGACTTAGACCCATAAATCAAGGGGTGGGGTGATTTGGAACATTTCTTGTTCTTTTTTTTTAAATTGTATAAATAGAGTGAAAGTGCTTTATTATTTATTTATTTTCTTCAAATCCATTTTATTCAAGGATAAAAAGAAAGAAAACAACAAAAAAATTACATCAAAGCCCGTCAATCAGGGGGCAACAACGATACAGACACTGCGCATTGTCATCCTCAAATCATTCTCCCAGAGCACAAGATATCTGCATTCAACTGCCTGAACAATAATTTGGAACGTTTCTGGAGAGGGGAGCATTAGTGTCTTTGCTGTTACTGCTGTGGTTTGAGGGACAGAGCCACGGCGGCCACGTGCCCAGCTCCTCAGCACACGGCCAGGTCTGGGCCATCCCGACGCTGAGGCTGGCGGTCAGCTCTGGGATTATTGCACTGGGTCTGCCAAGTGTGTGAGTCAGCTTGTGGGGACCCAGAGTGCCTGCCAGTAGGGCTACTGTCCAAAGAGCAGTGTACTCCCAGAGGACTCTCAGCTCATTGACCACTGGGATACTTTGCCTTTAAGAACCAAGGCACCCAAAGAAATTCTAGAGTCACAATACCATAAATTCTGATCTCTAATCCCACTGTCAGGCTCACCAAGGGAGTTATCTTTGTGTCCACGGCAAGAATCCTTGTGGTAATTCTAGATGTCTGACCTCTGCAGTGCCAGTCAGAACTGCCACTGAGTACCTTTCACCAACACCATGCGGAACCCCAAAAACATGCACGATTATTTTTGTGGTGCTGGGAGTTGAACCCAGAGCCTCCAGTATGCTGGGCAAGTGCTCCAGCACTGAGCTACAACCTCAGCCCCATAATTTGCATAGTTTATATGTAGTAATAATAGATAAAGTAAAAAAGCAAAACTTTGGTTGAAAACAACAGTGGGTGTGTGGGCATGATGGTGCTGTAGGCCTAGCAACTTGGGAGGCAGAAGCAGAAAAGTCTCTTGAATCCAGGAGTTCAAGACCAGCCTGAGCAATGTACTGAAACCCTTATCTCAAAATAATAATAATAATAATAATAATAATAACAATAAACATATTATAAGTGCTGGCTAGTACCTGGTACTAGACTAAGTGTATTTCATCTTTGCGTTACTCAATTCTCTAGCAACCTATATTATTCTAGTATATTATGAACTTCGATTAAAGGAAACAAAACGAGACTTACAAACCGCTCTGAGCTTTCACAATGTCCTTTGACCAGGAAGTCAGTATCTCTATAGCAAAGTTCCCTGATGTTGTCAGAGTCACTGGGAATCTCACTTGCAAACATGAAAAACACTAGCGTGTACTCGTACCACGGTAATAGCCACCTTCTTCTCCCATCCCTGAAACTGTATGTTACTCCAAGTCCTACTCTGAATTCCACTGAATTCAGACCTTGGGCTTTTAAAATACCAGCCAATCTTTATTCATCAATCTAATATTTTATTAGAATAAAGTTAAAAATTGATCGAGTGCTTATTGTGATCACAGTAACGTCTGACATTTATCGAACACCTTCCAGAAGGCAGGTACGGAATTTGAACCTGGGCAATTCAAGACCAGGCTAGAGGCCCTCCCAGAGGGTTCCCAAAGTCAAAGCTATTTCCCAGTATTATGGTCAATACATTGTGTCAACTTGAGAAGTTGACTAACTGAGAGGCTCAGAAGGGAGCCAGGGTTCCTTCTTCGTAAATATCCTCCTCCTGTACAAAGGAGGGCAAGGAGATTTTGTGAGTGCTACACCAACCCTGAAGTGAGGGGGAAAGGGGATATGGCCCGCGTACAGTATAAGCCAGGAGAAGAGGCTTGTTTTCTTCCTTTTGTTCTGACCACTTTTGCTCTGGTTGCTGTCTTGAAGTGTTACCCCAGTGCCATGCCACACTGCTTTGGAGCCAGCTGATTATGGCCTGAAACCTCCAAAAAACTGTAAGCTAAAGAAACCTTTCCTTCCCTAACTTTGGGGATCAGGTGTTTTGTCTCAACAAAGAGAGAAAAGCAACCAAGACAGAATTTGGCACCGGAGGAGTTGGCGTCTTTGCTATGATTATACCTGACCTTCTGTTTCAAGAGCATTTGGGAATGGCTTGTAGAAAGAATTTGGAAAGCTTCAGAGATATCACCTGAATGCATAGAACTGGAACAGCTTAGGCTGTTCTATAGGGCAGATTCTGGTCAGAGCTCATAGCCTGCCAGTAAAGACCAGGCTCTGGAGGTTTCTTCTGGGAGGAAAGACAGCATTGGCTGTTGGACTCCAGATGTGTGCATTTTGTTTGTGCCCAGAGACTTTGCCTGAGACTGAAATTAAGGGCAATGGACTGATTAATCTGGTAAAGGAAATTTCAAGGCAGTCGAATATTAAGGTTGTGGCATGGCTATTGTTGGGGGCTTTTAGCCAGATTTATGTTGCAAATCAAGAGCAAAGAGCCCAGCAGGTTGATTTAAAATGCTGTGACTTTGGCCAGAAGGAAAACTCCAGTAAAGCTGTGGACTGTAAATATAGAGCTGAAACCTCGATTGCTGAGAAGGAACAGAGAAATAAAAAGGATGGGTGGGGGCCATCCCGGGAAGCAGCAAGCCTTAAACCATTGCAGCCTCCAAACTGCAAAAGTGGAAGACTTTGCTTGGAGGAGAAAACTGCAGAGCACCATGTTCCAGAGTGGTGGCAGAGGCCACAGTGGGTTCCAAAAAGGTGGTAGCCACATGAGATTGCAGAATGGCGCCAGCATAGAGACTCTGTTCCTCAGAATCAGATTCAGAGTGACCAGCAATCCAGGCACTTGACCCCTACAGCCAAGAGAGAGGAAAGCCTGGCTACTGCTCCAGCTGGCAGCAGACCTTGGCCTTCTCCACGTGATGCTGGTTTAAGGTGCATATAGAATGCAAAGGTTCTGAGATTAAAAAGGCTTCCATGCTGATTTCAGAAGGCCTGGGAGGCCAAGCAGTGTGCCCCTGAGAGGGCAGTGTATGAAGCTGTGAGTGTGAAACCAAAGGTGCAGTGGAGACCTGAGAAATTTGGAAAAGCTAGGAATGCGGATCATCTAAGGAAACCTGCAATGAGGGAGCAAAACCATCCCTATAATGAGCCAAGGTCTCTGTGGAAGGGGCTGTGTGGAAACTAAAGAGGTCATTTTCCCTGGAGACTTTCAGGTGGCAACAGGATTGGAGCTCTTTGGGGTGTTGTGGGTGGCATTCCAGAAATAAATGAAAGAAGACCTAAGCGCCTTCTCTAAGGTCCCAGCTCTGAGCACAGCAATCTCAAATGGAAGGCCTCGCCTTGTGCTAAGACTTGTAGTAGCTGCTGGTACAGCTGGAGCTGTGGGGAGCAGCGTCCACACAGGGCTTGCAGTAAGGCCTGGGCCTGAGGATCTGCAGCTTGTGGTCAGCAACAGGGCATCGCAGGAACCATGGCCGAGCCTGGCAAGAGCTGAGCCCATGCCTGGACGAGCAGAGCCTGCCAGCTGAGGAGCAGGGAGCATGGGAGGAGCGTGGGAGGAGCGGCAGCTTGGGGCAGCTGTGCTGCTCCTCATGCATATGCATGAGGGCTGTGTTGAGCCTTGCCTTGCCTCATGGCACACGCTGTACCTCCACTTCTCTTAGGCTGTGAAGAAGCGTGGGATGCATAGTGGGGTGCAGCTGTGCTGTGGGACCTGCCCAGCCACAGAGCAAGTTCCTGGTGCAGTCCTGTAGATCTCCTGAGCTCAGGATGCCCCTCGCTGCACTACGGCAGTGCCAGCGCCTGCAGAGGCAGCAGGGAATGAGGTTCTTCCGGCCTAGACCCAGGAAGGGTGTCTCCTGACCCCTACCCCCAAGCCTGAGACACTGGGCGTCCAGTGATGACCTCAATCCCCAACCTCCAGACCTGTGATGTCGTTCAAAGGCCAGGTCCTGGACCAGGGGACCAGCAAGGTGCACCCAGCCACAGGAGACAGAGAGAGAAGAGAGAGGAGGCAGGCACTGTGCAGGTACTGTACCAGACATTTCATTTTAAAAGTAAACTGTGAAGCTGAGACAGGAGGATTGCAAATTTGAGAGCAGCCTGGGCAACTTAGTGAGACTCTTGTCTCAAATAAAAAATTAAAATGGTAGAAATGTAACTCAGTGGGAAAGTTCTGCGTTTAATCTCCAGCACCTCCCTCCCCCGCACACAGAGTAAACTTTGTATTCAAGTAAAACTTCCATGCAGAAAAGCATACAGAATTTTTGTTCTAGAGACCTGTAATTTGTAAACAAATTGATGTGTGCAAAGGGCTTAGAAGAGTATCTGGTATGAGTTACAAGGGAAAGAGGAAGGAAAGAAAAAAGAAAGAGAAAAGAAAGAAAAAAAGAAAAAGAAAGAAAGAAAGGCAAATGGAGGTATGGACTGATAAATTCTCACAGGAGCACACTTCTGTACCTGCACCTAGATCAAGAAGCAGAATATTACCAGCACCCCCAGTAGTCTCCCTGTGCCCCTGCTATGCTCTGCACCCCAAGGACACCCACTATCCTGATCCAACAGCATGGCTAGGCTTCAAGTGTGTTACAGTTTATATAAGCAGATATATGGCACACACTTCGTGTCCATTTTTCCCTCAACACTGTCGATGAGAATCACCCTGGTCATGCGTGTGGTTTGCACTTTCTCCCTGCAGAGCAGAATTCCGCTGTGCAAAGACCCCGTGTGATTAACTTCTTCCTCCTCTGATGATGGACACTTGGGTGGTTTCCAGGGCTCGGCTATTGCAAACAGTGCTGCATGCATGCGTCTTTCATGTTCCTGTCTTTTGGAAGCTTTCTGCACACGTTCCTTTGGGATAACAACTAGACATAGAAGGGCTGGGATATGTGGCTAAGGTACATTCACGTTTACCAGAATGGCCCATGAGATTTCCCCACGGGTATACCAGTGGCCACTGCCCCCGCCCCCGCAGGCCACCACATCCTTCTAATGCATGGTACAAGTGCCCGAGACACTGTGCTTGTGTCATTTTGAAACAGTTCAGACAAAGGTTAAAGGGGTGGACTTTAACAGGACAATTTGGCTTCTTATCCTGGCTCTGCCCTTTCGCTGGAACTGGGACATTGGCCATGTTCCCTGCTGACCAGTGACTTGGCTTCCTTTCTGTTAACAATAGCTCATCTTCTGAGGGCTCTGGTGTGTGAGGCCAGAGGGAATCCCAGGGGACACCTGAAGGCCTCTGTGGGGGGAGGCCCTGTCCCTCTTCCCTTGCCAGTAGCTGGCTCAGGTGGCCAGAACAGGCCATGGTGACCACCATCCCTAAGGAGGGAGCCGGCTCCAGATCCAAAGCCACTAGCTGAGAGAGAAGAAAGAGCTGAAGAGATTGTACTGCTGCCCTGACACTTGCCCTGTGGCTTCTAGTGTCCCAACAATCTTAGCTCCTTCTCCAGGCAGGCGGTCCCTGATGACTTTGGTAGAGCTCATGGTGACGCAGTGGGAAAAACACATCTCACACACGCAGCACAAAGAGCAGAAATTGAATTGCAACTGTAGTTGGGCCAACAGGGTAGGTTTTTAAGTCAATGAAAATTTGATCAATATTTTATTGACGTATATTTTTAGAAATGATTATTTCCTACCCTCATTTTAGCTTTTGTCTAGTAACTTCTGCCAGAGAAGGGGTTCTCCGTGTTTCAAACCCAGCATCGCTGTGAGTCGTGCTACATTAAAAATGAAAGTTTGACCTCCTAGCAACTCACAGCGCAGGAAAATAGAAGCACAATTCTCTATTAAAGCTGCATGAGTCAAACAGTGCCGGGGCAGAGAGCTTTTTAAAGGAAACCAGTCCTGACATTTGTGAGGCCAAAATACGCACAAAAGATTCCTTTCTAGGAGTCACGACTGACTGAGACAGGAGCAGGTTGCATGGAGGGGGAACAGAGGGAGAGGGCAGGTGTCCAAGGCCTCTGAGCTGTCATTTCTGTGACCAAGAGAGGCTCAGCCGGCTGGCCTCAAGCCATCCCTTCCAGCTCCCCCAGCGCCTGTCTCAGCCCCCCAGCCTTCTCCTCTGCTCTCTTCTTTGGACTCCAGCATTCAAGCACCCGAGCCCTTTGCCACTCTCTGTCCGGCCTGTGATGGAGGAGGTGCTGCCTGGCAGATTGCAACTGGATGGTGACACTGATGTCCCAGCCCCCCAAACCCCCCCAGTTGGTCCCTTTTGAAAGGCTAATGCCTTGACTTATGTTAAACCCAAACACTGAAATTCCCAGACAAGAAACAGTTCTTCTCTAAATTTTAATCATAAAAAACCTAGAGTAGAAACCAATTTGTCCCTCTTCTTACAGGAGAGAACCCAGACAGCCAGGTGGGTGAGCCATTTCCCAAAGTCACACAGCTGCTCGTGACAGAGCCAGGACTAAAACTCAGGTGTCCCTGCCAACACGGTGGCATTTTTATTAAATCGCATTTCTGAGGAATGGGTGTGGGCTGTGAACCTCAAATGACCCGAGGACCTGAATGTCACCAACCCCATGTCACAGAAGGATAAACTGAGGCTCAGAAGAATGGCCCCATTGTTCATGGCAGTCCCCCTCCCCAAGAAAAAAACATGGAAATGCTGTCCGCTCGGGCCCTGGCTTCTTTAGCCCGTCACCCACCCCTACCTGTTGTAGGAAGGGGTTTTCACAGCGAGGCATATGCCCATGAGCCCTGGATACGAGTACTGTGTGCTGACTCCCTCCTCTGGCCCTGTGGACATTGATCAGGTGTGCACTCTGCCATGAGGAAGGGTGGCTGTGTCTGGGGAGGGGTTTGCTGTCTAGTAGGGACAGGCAGTGACCTTGCTGCTGCCGAAAAGCCAGTACCTAACAGAGTGGGAGCTGTGGAGGTGACCTGGGCTTGGGGCTGCCGGGGAGGGCTTCACAGAGGCGGTGGCAGAGCAGAGTCCCACAGGACGAGGAACCAGAGGTCAGGATGCATCCACACGTGAACGTCAAAACTTTGGTTGAAACACAGGTATAATTTTGAGGCCTGACTCAAGCAGCAGAACAGAAAGACATACAGCTTTTGGGGGGCTTGGCTGGGTGCCTCCTGCTCCCATACACCCCAGGGTTTTTATTAGCGTCCTTGTATCTTATCTTTACCATTGATGGCAGGGGCCATCATGCTGGGACAGCTCCCCAGCTACATCCGATCTCTCCTCTAATTTTGACCCAAGAGTGTATGTAGGTGCCTCACTTGGGAAAGGAGGCTGAGGTCCCCAGAGAGCGCACCAGACAGAAGGACCCAGGAGTGACATCAAGGAGACTCCAGGAAGGAGACCGGTCTGAGCAACAGCGTTCTGTGCCACTGCCCAGCTGCTGTCTGTACCCCGCTGTGAGGAGGACGGCACAAGTGTCTGGAATGTGCACATCGTGTTGTCCTGTTGGGGTTCACAGCCCTTGAACAAGGTCTGTGCCCAAAGGACCAATGTGCTGGATTGCTGGGTACCCAGAGACACAGACCCTGGGGTGAGTTCTCCCCCACAGAGAGGGGAATTCATAGCGGCACTGAGGGGGTGGAAGAGAAAGTGCGCGACTCTGACTCAGACCTGCGGGGTGGGTGGAAGGAGACAGGCACATGGCACAGGTGACTCAGCCTTCACCCCTAGCTCGGCAGGGTGCTGTTCGTCAGCCTGTTCCTTGTGAGGCAGAGGATTTCCCCTAACACTCTCAAGGCAAATGGAGCTGAAGGTTTAATGCCATTCTAAGCAAGACCCAGGCAGGACTGGAAATGTCTGCTCTGCAGAGAGGTTCTCACAAAGGGCACAAAGACTCTTCAAACTCCATGGTACAAAACAAACCACCAGTTTAAAGATGGACGAGGATCTGCATGGAAATCTCATCAGAGTACATGTTCCTATGGAAAGGTGCCTCCACCTCACAGGTCACTGGCAAACGCAAATTAAAACCACCTGGTAGGATGGCTCCAGAAACCTGGGAAGGGTGCGTGGCCTCAGGGAGTCCCACTCACCTATGGTGGGAATGTGACTGTGGCACAGTGGGCTGGATGGCACTGCCTTACAAAACTAACTGTGCCTTCCTCACAGCTGAGTGTGATCTGGCAATCAGCTGCAATAGTCTGTGTGGCCAGGGTGTGGGAAAAGCTGCTCAAGAAATCCCTCATCCTCAGCCACCAAGAACGACTTCTGACCAAGTCACAAGGGCTGCATGGATGACCAAGGCCATGAGGAGGATGTGACGCCTTACTTACATCGAGCCACCCTGATGGCAGACATTGGCCACTGATCTGTGGGGTCCACACAGAGAAAAGGATCCAGGCCTCCAATCTGGGCCAGACGTGTGACAGAGTGTGGGCCACCCTTCTGCCCCTGAGCTACAGGAGCTCCCAGCTGGAAGGCACCACCACCACCCTGCCCCACCCCAGCTGGTCCCCCCACCATCTGTGCTCCTTCCTCGCCCCACACTGCATAGTGCGGTCTCTGGCCACCAAGAGCAGCTGAGAGTTGACGGCCTGCCGCACCCACCTTCGGGTCCCACCAGGAATGGCCAAAGGAGCAGCGCAGAGCTCAGGGCCCCAGAGGATGGGTGAGGGGCTGAGGCCAGGAGCACACGGAAAAGCAGTGCTTCCTTCCCAGGCCACCCAGGCACAGCGCCCAGCCAGGCCCTGTCCATCCTCTCCTCCTGCCTCCCACACAGTGTCAGCCATGGAGAAGCCCTGGATGCACCTTCCCCTGGGCATCCTGCAGAGGGCGCTGCCTGCAGCCTGGGCAGCTGGCTCAGAGACACAACCCTGAGAACTGGGCTTTAGTGTACCAAGCTCTCCCTCGGGGTATAGTGGGGCTACCAGGAAGTTCTTCCTCTGTCTTCACAAATACCCGTGTTTCAGGTGAGCCAGGAAGAAGGGCAGAGGCTGAGAACAGAGAGGAGCCAAGGCCCAGGAATGGGTGGTGAAGCCGTGATGTGCAAGAAAGCATGGAGAGCTCGGGGCACTGTAGCTGGAGCGTGGAGCAGAAGGTCCCAAGCTCCATGGAACCTTACCAGGCAGCATCGGGCCTGTTCGGATGGCATTGAGCTGAGGGTGGGGTGCATAGGAAGCATGCAGGACTGAGTACCCTTGGCTGCCTGCCCAGGGCTTCTCATGCTGCACAAGTCATAGGTGTGCAGACTTCCAAAGTATCACCCAGTGGATTTCGAGTAAGACTGTCCCACAGCTTCCAGTTTCAGAGATATCTCAGGGGGGAGCCAGTCTGAGTGATAGGAGGTGGACGGTGATGTCTGGCCAGGGACTTGGAAACTGGACTGGTACCTGGGGCTCCCTTCCTGCTCCTCCCTCTTTCTGTCCTGTCTTCCAGGCCCTGAAGGGAGGGGCGAACTTCAGTAAACAGGGCCATGTCAGGAGCTGTGACACTGGTCTTCATCCCCCACCTCCCACAGCCCCGGGTCCTGTAATGCTGAGCTTCACTGGAACTTCTCGGTCAACTTCAACTGAGCATCTTCCTGTGTTCCTGGTTTTTAATGCACAGCAGTTTAGCTCTCCCAAAACTGTGTTCCCACCAAGGGGGAGCACGTGCTTAGATTTATGGGGACTAAAGCCAGACTATACCTCATATTCTAGTGAAGTTAGTAGACACCCCTGCTACAAGCCAAACTGTCATGGTTTGGATCATGAAATAAAGTGGCTTCTCTACTTCTAGTTCAACTGGCCCCACCCCAGTCTGTTTCTAAGCTGATACTACATCAAGGCTTTCTGCTCCACCAGTCTTACTCCTTCCCCACAAAGGATTGTCCTGCTTCACTTAATTATTTTCCTTACTGTGACATGGTCACAGGAGGCAAGCAGTAATAGCTGTCACAGCCACTGAAATACCCCATCCACTTTCCTGCCTGTGATGCTCAGACCACTGATATTTAATGGTCCTTTGTTCTGACGTCTCAATGATCTTTGGTTGGGGATCCCAGTGTCTGCACAAAGATAGGATAGGAAGATGCCTCACAGCACCCTAAGGTGTTGCTGAGGGAGTGGGGCTGTGTCATAGGAGCCCCCATAAACAAACAGTGAAGACAAGTACCTAACAGTGGTGCTAGTGTGGGGGAAAGATTATTTGTTGTGGCTTTAGTTTTCTTGTAAGGGGCTTATGAAATGTGATATAGAAAACTGAGAAGGATATGACTGAAAAACCTACTGGAAATAGAGCAATCATGTGGGAAGTTTTATAAAAAGAACTATTTTTTTGTCTTTTTGAGACAGGGTCTCACTATGCAGTTCAGGCTGGTCTTGAACTCACTTTGCAACCCAGGCTGGTCTCAAACTCACAGCAATTCTCCTTCCTCAGCCTCCTGAGTGTTGGAATTACAGGCATGTGCCAGCATGCTTGGCTTAAAAAGAACTTTAAGGTAATGTTTCCATTAGTTTCTGATGGCTGCTGTAACAAATGACCACAACTGAGCAGTTTAAGTGACACTAATGTATTCTCTTACATTAGTGGATGTCAGAAGTCTGAAATGATTCTTAAAAATCAAGGTATTGAGCTGGGCTTGGCAGCACAGTATTATAATCCTAGCCCTCAGGAACTGAAACAGGAGGATCATACATTCAAGCCTAGCCTGGGCAACTTAGTGACATCGTGTCTCAAAATACAAAATAAAATAGACTATGACGTAGCGCAATGTGAAGGCCCCAGGCTTAATGCCCAGTAACACACACAGAGACACAGATGCACACACAGACAAGTGCACGAAAGAAAGGACAATAGATAGAAGTATCAGTAGGACTGTGCTGAGCCTCAGTGGATGTAGCCTTGGGGCTGCAGAGCCTGATGGGGTGAGACTTGGCTACATGGAGCAGGCTGAAAATGTGGAGTTGGAGAGGGCGTGGCCCCACTAGAGTGCCTGTGCATGGCTGGCACTTGGAGTTATTTGTGCCTGTGGCTGTGCACTGCACGGTGGTGGCGGAGACAGCAGTTACAACTCTGACCCCACACAGTTGCTTCTCCCACCTGCACAGCCAGCTCATGGGCATCACAGGCAGGTCATGCCCATCACCAGTGTGCTTTGCAGAGAGGACAAAAGCAGGCATGGGGGACATCCAAGGTCCTGCTGCCTTATTGTCATGGTTTATGTTGGTGGCCCCCAGGCCTTATATATTTGCCTTGTGCATTTGTGATTGGTTCATTGTCTAGTGCTTGGATTGATGGTGTCAGTGCTACACCCTCCTAGGGATGGAGCCAGGATGTTATGGCAGGAAGAAGGTGTGTTTCTCTCTTGCCAGTTTCTGCCTTGCTGTTTGCAGCTGCCATGAACTGCGTCCCCACCATGCCACCCTGCCTTGGAGCCAACTGAGTATGGACTGAAACCTCCAAAAACTGTAAAACTTTGGGCATCAGGTATTTTGTCTCAGCGATGAGTAAAAAGTAATTAAGACAGAATTTGGTACAGAGGAGTGGGGTCATTGCTGTGACTATACCTGACCATGTTTTTCGAGAGGCTTTGGAAATGACTTGTGAGCAGAGTTTGGAAAGGTTCGGACTTGTCACCTGGCTACATAGAGCTGGAGCAGCTGAGATTCTTTAGAGGAGATTCTGGTCAGAGCTCAGGAGACCAGAAGGCTAGAAAGCCTGATGGTAAAGACCAGGCTTACAAGGTTTCTGCTGGGAAGGAGGACTGTATTGGTTGTTGGACTCCCTATGATGTGTGTTATGGCGTGGCAGAAAGTTTGTCTGTATTTTGCTCATGCCCAGAGACTTTGCCTGAGACTGAGATTAAGGGTAATGGATTGATTAATCTGGCAAAGGAAATTTCAAGGCAGTCAAATATTGAGGCTGTGGCATGGCTATTGTTGGGGGCTTTTAGCCAGATCTATGTTGCAAATCAAGAACAAAGAGCCCAGCAGGATAATTTAAAACACTGTGAGTTTGGTCAGAAGGAAAACTCCAGTAAAGCTGTGGATTGTAAAGATAGTGTTGAGACTTTGATTGTTGAGAAGAAACAGAGAGATAAGAAAGATGGCCAGAGGGCATCCCAGGAAACAGCAGGTCTCCACCCTTTGCAGCCCCAAAACTGCAAAAGTGAAAGAATTTTCTCAGATGAGAAAGCTTCAGAGCACCATGTTCCAGAATGGCACGGGAGGCCACATGAGGTTCCAGAATGGCGGCAACATGGAAAAGCTTTTCTTCACAATCGGGTTCACAGAGCCCAGCGATCTAGGCAATCGACCCCTACAGCCAAGAGAGAGAAAAGCCTGGCTACTGCTCCAGCTGGCAGCAGGCCTTGGTGGCATCCACATGGTGCTGATTTTAGGTGCAAGGAAAATGCATAAATTCTGAGGGTAAGAAGGCTTCCACCTCGATTGCAAAGGGCCTGGGAGGCCAAGCAGTGTGCCCCTGAGAGGGCAATTTGTAAAGATGTAAGGGTGAAGCCAAAGGTGCAATGGAGACCCCAGAAGTTTGGAAAAGCCAAGAACGTGGATCATCCAAGGAAAGCTGCAAAAACTGAGCAGAGAACGTTTAAGAGAAAAGCTATGGGAGCTGAAATCCCTGGAAGTGCCATGGGGGTGGAATCACCCAAGCCTTTTGGAGCTTGCAATCAGATTGCTTCAAATGCTGAACATGAAACTCTAGGACTTAATGTTTGCCCTGCTGGATGTTGGACTTGCTTTGTTCCCAATGCTTTATATTCCCCCCTTTGTAACTTTTGGAATGGTAATGTTTATTTTGTACCTTTGCATTTCAGAAATGTTTAACCTTGTTTCACTTGTACAGGGAGTTACAGTTAACAGTTTGCCATAGATATTGGAGGAGACTTGGGACTTGGACTTCTCAGCAATGCTGAAAATGTTAGGACTTTGGCAACTCTTGGAGATGGACTAAATGTCTTTTATATAAAGGTAATACATGAGTCTCTAGGGGCCAGGGATGGAATGTCATGGTTTATGTTGGTGGCCCCCAGGCCTCATGTATTTGCATTGTACATTTGTGACTGGTTCATTGTCTAGTGCTTGGATTGGTGGTGTCAGTGCTACACTCTCCTAAGGAGTGAAGCCAGTATGTGATGTAATGGCAAGAAGAAGGTGTGTCTCTCTCTTGCCAGTTTCTGCCTTGCTGTTTGCAGCCACCATGAACTGCAGCCCGCCATGCCACCCTGCCCTGGAGCCAACTGAGTATGGACTGAAACCTCCAAAAACTGTAAGAAATAAACCTTTCCTTTCCCAACTTTGGGCATCAGGTATTTTGTCTTAGCGATAAGTAAAAAGTAACTAAGACACTTGTGTAGCACACACCTCACTCTTGGGATTTGGCTTCTGTGTCAGTGTTTACTAGAGAAATGGATATAATACAAAATACACAAATATACAAGAATCTACAAAATTGGCTTACCATGGCCGCCCACAGAGGCAGGTGTGAAAGAGTGCAGAGGGTGTCTGCACACTGAAGACCAAAGGACCCTGTCAAAGGCCTGGGGCCCACTGCAGTGTCCCGTGCAAATCCAGATGAGGAGGCTGGTGGGTCTGTGATAGAAGGCTGAGGAGTCTTTGCTGGAAGCCAGGAGATGACATCCAAGGTGAAGGTGAAGACTGGAACCCTTCCAAAGAAACAGGAGCTGTCCTTCTTCATTTTCCCTTTATACCATCCAGGCAACCAGCCATCCTAGGGTGGGCCTTCCACGCCCAAGGGTGTAGAATCACTGAGCCAGTTTAGTTGAGCTTCTCTTACTCAAGTTGACACAATCAATCAACCATCACTGCTTCACAGGGAGCTTGTGGAAATGTAGAACCTCAGGCCCCACTCGATGCCTAGGACGTTGTGTGTGCTGACAGATGGGATGGAGTGGTCTGGGAGGTGTCCTGATGGTCACTGAAGGATGGGCTGAGAGGGGAAAGGGGGAATGTAGGGTTACTGGAGTTAGACTGGTGGCTGGTGGTTACGTACATGGCTGCCCAGTACCCTCCCCAGGTGCCAGCATTTACCTGGATAAAGGCTTAGGCTTTGCACACAACATGACATGGGAGAAGACACCCCAGGTGAAAACTCTGGGACGGCTGGCATCGAGTGATAGGGGCCATTTGTTAACCCCTGAGTTCCTGTTTCAGTGACGATTCTAGGGCTCAACAGACGTCAGGAAGTTTGTCAAAAGGAAGAAGGGGAGGGGAGGTCTCTTACTTTCTTATTGCTGGGAAATAACACTCGACACCTCGAAGTTAAAGGAGGAAAGGTTTGTTTTAACTCAGTGTGTAGAGGTTTCCATCCTTTGTGGGCTGGTTCCAGGCAGAGTGGTATGACAGAGGAGAGACAGTCCATGGCAGAGCAGGCAGGCAACAGCAAGCCTTCCTTCTTCTTTCCCTTTTTAGTCCACCCAGGCAATAAGCTTATTGGTTGGTGCCTTCCACACCCAGGGTGGATCTCCTCTTTTCAGTAAGGTCCATCATCCACACTCAGAACTATGCTAAACCAGTCAGTGGATTAATCCAGTTATTATATACCCATAATCCAGTGTCACACACCATGATCCAGTCACCTCACAAAACCCCACCTCTGAACATTTAAGGCTTTGGGGGGACATCTAGATATAAACCATACCAGGAAGGGAGTCTCATGGAGAGTTTATGGACTGGATACTGTGAACATCTTCTCCTTTGTCCTGAGAACACCTGAGTGAGGGACTCTGCGCCCATTCTAGAGATGAGGAAATGAAGCCCAACTTTGATAGAGTAAATTTGGCTGGTGACTCAAAACTTGCAGCTAGATCTGCCTGGCACTAAAATCCCTTCTGTCTGCACGATGTCACGGGGCTCACAGTGCCAGGTCCCCATCAGGAGGTCCTCTAGGGACCCATGAGCAATACACCGTCGTGTATGGGTGGATACAATAGCACCCTGCTCTTTAAACCATGGAACTTTGTGTCTAGCTGTGGAGTACACTGAATAATGTCCCCAAAATGTATATGTATTGCATCTACCCCTGGTACCCATGGACATGATCTGATTTGGAAATGGCCTTTAGATGTAAATAGATTAAGCACCTCAGCACAAGATTATTTTGAATTTAGGGCAGGGTCTTAAATCCGTTGACCAGTGGTGTCCTAATACAAGAAAGAAGAGATTTGATACACAAAGAAGAGGGCAAGGCCATGTGAAGACAACAGACAGACAGGCAGACAGACAGACAGGCAGACAGACGGACATCTGCTCTCCTGTCCCCTGCCCTTTTCTGATGCAGAGTGAAGATTCAAAACTAGGGGGCCCCCACTCCATGCCTGATATCTCCCACCCCCAATCCTTCTCCCCACTCCCAGGAGGTGCAGAGCAGAGGATTCTCCCACGGACCTGGACATGACCTCCAGGTCCATAACCCTCATGGTGAGTCCCACACACCTGGAGCTGCTATCTCTGTGCAGCCAGCACAGGGCAAGTGGCAGCTGTGAGCCAAGCATCCCTAAAGGCAAGATGGGGGCCACAGTCAGCAAACTACACCAGAGCACTACCTCCCTCCCCAAGCCAGCACACTAACCTAATGGCATCATGATGTTCCCCACCTGCAGGTCACTACTGAGGAGACTGGGGACTCTAGCACTCCTGCCTCCCAGCAGGGGCTTCCCGACCATGATGGGCACCCAGGTGAGACCTGCGTTGCCTGTTCAGGAGGGACCAGAGGCTGAACCTGGCATCCCATATGGGCTGCAGGCCATGGAATGAGTGAGACCATCATGATAAAGGAGACCAAACTGAGCCAGGAGGGGACACCCACCCTGGAGACCACCCTGGCACAGTCGGCCTCACCACCACCCTGCCCAGAAGGTCCCGCAATGCTGTGTCTGTGCTCCTCCCTCCTCCCGCCCCCTACAGTGCAGTCTGGCCCTGGAAGTTCCCAGATAGTGGTGGGTGAGTCAGTGATGGTGAGAAAGACACCTCTACCACGGGGAATTGGGTCCTGGTGAGGAATATGCCCTCTGGTAGCTTTCACACAGGTCTGTCCCATGTCATCTTCCTTTCTCACTTGCTCCTGGACCTGGATGGCTTTTAGTCCACTCAAGGCTGGTGCCCATGAGAAACAGAGCCTCAAGTGTGAGCCCAGCTGGGACATCCCCCGCCAGAAGCCCAAGCCCCTGCTAGAAGCTGGGTTTGCAGAAATTGCTACCCAATGCCTTTTTCTTGGACAAGGGGGAGCAATTTGGCATTGTCTATAATACTGGATTACTGACTTGATTAATATTTCATGGTGTCTGTGAGTCATTTACATTTATAGAGACACAGTCATGAAAAATTAAAGCTTGAATTGCTTCAAGTTTTTCATTCTCCTCCTCCTTCTCCTCTTCCTCATTCTCTCTTTTTTTTTTTCCTTTGGTTCAGGAAATTTCCTCTTACTGAGATGTTTTTCCAAGTGTTGGTATCAGAGTTACTCAAAAAAAATCAGGGAATGTGAAAACACAGTGTGAGGAGATACTTACAGGTGACCAAATGATGTCAGGGGGTGAGTGTGATGCATACTATTCCTTCTGCATCTCAGGAACAAACTCTGATCCAGTGTACCACTTTCCTCTTTCAGCAAATGTCATGTTTTATTGGGAAAGCAAGTTTGAGCCTATACTTGTAGAATTTCAGGCAGGAGGACACTTCAGTCTTTTAGATCACAGAAAATAACACAAAGAGCAGTTTTTCGCTTGTGTGTTGGCTTCTGGGGCAGCGGGAAGGTTACCAGCCTTTAAGGGTCACCTGAAGATGTATCTTTGGTAATTGGGCTTCCCCAGTTACCCCAGTGTGTAAGCCACTTTCTCATTGCTGGACACAATACTAGGTGCCCACAATTTAAAGGAGGAGCTGTTTAATTTGGCTCAGGGTTTAAGAGGATTCAGTCATGGTCTGCTGGCTCCAAGGCAGGAACATCATGGCTGAGGGTGAGGTGGAACACAGATGCTTAGTTCATGGTGACCAGGAAGCAGAGCAGGAGAACAGTTCCAGGGAGGAAGGGACAGATAAAGAGCCCAAGGCCACGTCTCTATGCCCCACTGAGACACACCCAGAAGTGTTCTTCCCCAATCTCTCAGACAGATCCCAAGTCAATCAAGGTGATCCCTCCACCCTATCTGCCACACCCACCTGGCAGATTCAGGCTCACTCTGGTGCTGCTGTGTAGAGAAATGCATGTTTGGTGTTTGGTGTTCGTATCTCATTCCGTAACTGCTCCTTTTTATGTTAGGGGAGGGGATCTACTTGTGTTTGGCTTGGTAATTCAAACAAGTGTTAAATTCAGTTTCTTGGATAAGTCCTTCAGGGGGAAATTGTCACAAAATTGGCAACTGTGAGGATTTACAAAGTGGAGACTTCAGCTTCATTTGAGGGGTGGGGGCTAGGGATTGGCTGGCCAGGGACTGCTCTTACGCAGGGAGCAGGGGTCCCTCCACATTGTGGGGAGAGGCTGAGCGGTCATCCTGGAGATGAAGTGAGGCAGAGAGCTAAGGGGAGTGAGTGGAAAGCGTGTGAAAAGTGATTTTCCACCCAGAGGAGTAGAACACCTTCCTCAGGAAGTTTCTAAATCTTTAATCCGATTGGCGATTAGACCAAAGGACCCCATTTTCTAAAGCCTATTTGATTTGTAGCTATGATAAATGTACATTTTTCGATGAAAATATTTATGCCACTTCAATTTAAATCATTTCACCATGGAAAATGCAATTGGAAAGTGAGCATTTTTTTCTTTCTGTAATGAAGATTGAACTCAGGTCCTTATACTGCACTACAACTCATTTGCTAATTTTTTCTTTTCAGACAGGTTCAATCTCATTAAATTGCTAAGTTTCTCAGGACAGGCTCTAACTTGAAATTCTCTTACTTCAGCCTCCCAGAGTACTGGGATCCCAGGTGTGCACCACACCTAACTTGAAAAGTAAGCAACGGGCTGGGGATTTAGCTCAGCGGCATAAGCGCCTGCCTTGCAAGCATGCGGTCATGAGTTCGATACTCGGTACCAAAAAAAGAAAAAAAGTAAGTAACTCTTTTAACCTCTAAATGGAGCAGAGTTTTATCAAACCAAACTGATGACATTATACAAGCAGTTTTAATTGGGTAGTGCACTAAATTTGTCCAGAGTTGTCACAGATTTACTGCATTGGTCATTTGTTACTGTGACAGCTTGTTGAAGGATAATATATATATGGAGAATAAATCAACTACATATTTTATGTGAAAGATTGATGTCTTTTTAAATCCCTTCCAATTTTCATGAACATGCTTATATTAAACTGTCTTGCCTTGGTATTAATTTTCAGTATTCTACCAAACAAACATGCTGACCAAATGCACTACAGGGAGTTTAATTTGGCATGTCATCTGTAAGAAATATTCTCATTTACTTTAATGGTTTCTTACACATATTTTTGTAACATAGTGCACTCTTTAAAAACAAGATAAAGGAACAATTCTAGAGTAGTAACAGTTCATGTCTTGGTTAGTTCAAATGATGTTTATCACTGGTCCTTTGAATAGGCGGAGGGCAGGGGCTTCCTGGAATTGTGATGAAATGAACACAGCGAAGCAATTTGGTGTGAAAATGAAGAAAATAAGTGGAAAACACTTTAGATTTCAGAAGAATTTAATGCTATCGTGATGCCCGAGAGACTCTGAAACCTTGACTGTTTTTTACAGAACTTTTTCTGTTGCTGGCCACTCCGCCTCCTCCTCCTCTTCCTCCTTGGACTGAACTACATTCCCCAGTCCTTTTGTACTCTTTATTTTGTGGCGGGGTCTCACTAAGTTGCCGGGGCTGGGTAAGAACTTGGCATCCTCCCGGCTTGGCCTCCCTGAGTGCTGGGAGTGCAGGTACGTGCCACCTCACCTGGCACCTGTCTTCTTCAAAGGTCTTAAATGTAAGAACAGAGCAGTGCCTGGCTCACAAAGTCTCTGCTTTCTGCAAATAAAAGTGAGCTCTCTGCTTACACCTTCCTGGTTACTCTGATGGATTAAGAGGGTTATCAGAGAAGGAAGAGAAAAAGGAGGCGGAGTGTAAAGGGGGGGGAGCAGAAACATAAACATAGTACTTCAAAAAAAAAAAAAAAAGG